>JACJUM010005599.1:4305317-4325969 GCA_020976665.1 Heortia vitessoides
AAAGTGTTATGTTACGTCTGCTATGACAAAAGTGTTATGTCAAGAGTGCTATTACAAAAGTGTTGTCAAGAGTGCTATGTCAAAAGTGTTATGTCAAATGCGTTATGCAAAATTGTTATGTTACGTCAGCTATGTCAAAAGTGTTATGTCAAGAGTGCTATTACAAAAGTGTTATGTCAAGAGTGCTATGTCAAAAGTGTTATGTCAAGTGCGCCATGCAAAATTCATTTATTAGGTTTCTTTTGTATCTTCGACAGTTCTTGTTTTTACATATATATTTAAGTGAGTTTTAAACTATGCCACCTAAACAAGACAGTAATAGTAAAGTTTACAGTCTTTAAGTTTTAAAATCTAAGATTTTAAGATCGCGGTTGTTCGACTTCACCTATTGGACGAGAACTTAATTTATCACGCACGACGGTACAAACAATATTGAAAGATCAAGAAAAACTCTTACCAGCTCTACCTTCCGTCTCTTCAAACAGCACTATTATACGAAAAAGGAATTCTTTAATTTATGAAATGGAAACACTCTTGTACGCTTGGATTCAAGATCTAACTCAGCGACGGTTCCCTCTAAGTTTGGCTATTATACAAAACTAGCTGTGCTCGTGACTTCGTCCGCGTGGAATAGTTTTTTTTAGGTACCATACCTTTTTATCTTTACTTATATAAACCTTGAATGTCATGTTGATTTATATCGAATCAGTGGCTTGAGAAATAAGTTTCAAGTTTCTATCTTCAAAATTAGCGATACTTCCATACAACTTTTCATCCCCCCTTTCAACCCCTCACAACCCTATTTTCGAATTAAAAATAGCCTATGTCCTTTGTCAGGGTCTAAAGACTGTCTGTGCCAAATTTCATTGAAATCGGTTTAGAGGTATAAGCGGGAAAGCGTAACAGAGAGATAGACAGTCAGAGTTACTTTCGCATTTATAATATTAGTAGGGATAAGGTATAATAAGGCTGAGTATCATCAACACACTGCAAAATAAACATGGCGAGAATAATGGTGAAGAAACAAAATGTTTTTCTGCCAGTCGCGGATGGTTCATGCGCTTTAAAACAAGATATACGTTACATAACATTCGAGTGCAGGGAGAAGCTCCTAATGCCGATCATGTGGCTGCTCAGAGGTTTCCTGGAATATTAAAGAAAATTAATTAAACGCAACAAATTTTTAACGTGGACGAAACTGGTGTTTTATCGGAAAAAAATGCTTTCTCGGACTTTTATATCGCAGGAAGAAAAGTCTATGCCTAGGTTTAAAGCGGCTAATGACCGTTTGACGTTGTTATTGGGTTCGAATCTAGAAGGTGATCTTAAATTTTGAAACCCCTTGGAGGTCTAAAAATCCTCGAGCTCTTGAAAATTACCTAAAGAGTAGTTTTTCAGTTATATGGAAGGCTAATATAATAATTTATATATATATATATATATATATAATATAAGGCTAATATGCCAAAGGCATGGGTTACATCAATACTTTTTAAAGAATGGCTTACTAAGCATTTTATACCTGAAGTGAAACAGTACTGTTCAAACAGTAATTTGGATTATAATGCTTTATTTATTTTAGACAACCCTCCTGACCCTCCTGCGCGTATTGCCTATATCGATCCTCAAATCAAAAGTTTTGTTCCTGCCTCCAAACACCACTTGGTTGCCACAGCTGATGGACCGAGGAGTTATAGCATCTTTTAAGGCCTATTATCTCAGGAGAACTTTTTCACGGGCTGTAAAAGCTAATAAAAATGTTGGCATGGAGCTGACAGATCTTTGGAAAGTTATAATATCTTGCAATGCGTAAAAAGTAATGCTGCTTCAAGGGATTAGATGACCGCCAACAATTTAAAAGGAGATTATAAAAAGATTTTTTAACCATCTGAAAGTTCTTCATCTACAGATCAAACAAATATCGATGAGATCACAACTGACCTGGTTCATTTGGCTAACCGTATGCCTAATTTTGATGATCTGTTATGCTCACATTCGCAAGAACTGATTGATGAAGATCTTATAAAATTCTAGGCACAAGTACAAACGGAAACAATCGAGTCACAAGAAATAGTAGTCACACTATTAGTATCTCTGAAAAAGAACTAGTAGCACTAAAAAAATAGATTGTCTGTAAAGTCGGTTTATTGTCGATAGTTGAACGTGACAACGTCATAAGAAAATACTGATGGAATGGTTGCATTTTTTAAAAGAACGTTTTTATTTTATTTATGAAAATGTATTATTGTATAGCAGCTGTCCGCGCGGGCGTATCGCTAACTCGAGTACGAGAGAAACAGATGTCGAACGCTGTCGAACGCGGGGCCGATTATGCCTCTTTGTCGCTCGTTCCGCGCTCGCGCTTGCACTTCAAGCTTTAAACGGAACGCATCAGAGCGAGGTAACGCCGCATGAGTCATGTTTTTTCGTGCGTGCAGCCGACTCCATCGAATTATAAGACGTTGTCACGTCAAAAACTTTCCGTAGCCATTGCAAATTTGGAGAGTGCCATGAAAATTTTTGGAGAAAATGATCCTAATTTTTAGAAGAGTTTTAACGTTAATAAAAAAAATGTGCAGCCTATCAGTGTTACCAAGATTCGTACGATAGCTAGAAAATAGATGCGAAGCAATCTAAAATTGATAGTTTCTTTAAGCCAAAAGTTTAATTTATTATTTCACATTCCACATTTTGATTGCATGTTAAATTTTTAAAATTATTATTAAAATAATAACACACAAATACTGAAAATACTTAGCAATTTCATGAGGGCATATATATTTATTTTAAGAAATTACTTTTGATAATAAATTTTGTATATCGTTCTGTTATAAATGTAGTTTTTTTTAGTCCGAGTCCGTATATAGTAATTTTGTATATAGTTCTGTTATAAATGTAGTTTTTTTTAGTCCGAGTCCGTGTGGATCCTAACCCTTGAGTATGACGTGTAAATATGTAAAAAAGGGACGTCTCGACTTACGTCGTGTAATTCGAGAACGTAACATACCGAAAGTACGAGGACTGTATAAAGAAAGGGTTTGTTTGTTGTCATCGCTTTTACAGAGTTTAAATAATATTTATTTTACAGTATTGAGATTTATAATGGGGGCACCACCTAACTACAATAAGATACCCTACAAAGATGCGCAGGACAGACAGGTGGGCAGGTTTCGGTACATGCTAATCAACTACTATCAGAACGCGGACAGCAGAACTGACGAACTCAACGAAATGAGGTTCATGTACGAAGAGTCACCGCACTACGAAATAGGATTTCTTATGGGAGAAATTCTAGAAAGGTACGTATCACACACGGTGAGGTACCGGCAGAGTAGAATAGTACCTCCCACTGTATCGGATAGTTGACTTTCTGGAACAGACAGATGGCAATTTGGACCGAATGAGCGTAGTACAAATGCAACAGCGTATTTATTCCATTTATTTAAGTTTTTTTACATCAAAAATACAATGTACATATCGTCGTTTAAGTTCTAACACCGCGTAAGTCAAAATGTTGACACTTTGTACAATTGGGAAAACATTGCTCACGTATCATAAAATAATATTAAAACTAATTGCTTGTGCATCTAGTTGGTGCAAAATAGATTTCGTTTAAACAATACACGGTATAAAACGTTTTCTGCACCGTTAGAAATGTAATATCGTGTTGTCATTGGGCTTAACTATTAAGTGGCCAACTTTGACATACGCGGTGTTAGAACTTATGCGACAAAATGGCGGACTTAATCTCTAGTGGCGTTGTTGACTAAATTAGAAAAAGAAAAAAACGTTACACTTTTAGGGATGAAATAAATGTCAACAACATTTCATACATTGACCTGATTCTGTGGTAAGTCTCTAAGAGCACGCGTGTTACGGACATCAGACAACAGAGGAATCACCAATATACTACTTAAATACATATTATTGTGCCTGTGTGTGTGTGTGTGTGTGTTGATTTTTTCCTTTAGATATGTTGATTGTTTATATTTATATATTAGTTTAATTTATTATACACCTCAAACTGCCTTATTATTGTTGTATTTCTTTTCTGTCCAAAGGTTGCCTGGAAGAGATCGCTCTATGCGATAAGGCCGCCCATTGTAGTGTACTGTTGTATGTTTTTCTATGTTATTTGAATGTGTGTTATGGTATGTACAATTATAAATTAATAGACATTAATAAATTAAGGTTGACGATAGAAGGGTGAAAAAGTGTGTAATTTAATGGCACAATATAAAAAAAATGGCAAAAAATATATCAGAGTTGGATAACCCTTACTCGTGGGTATGAAAAATAGATGGTAGCCGATTCTCGGACCTACAGAATATCCTTATGAAATTTAATGAGAATCGGTCACGTTTCTGCGGAGTATGATAAGTAAGACTGTGACACGAGAATTTTAAATATTAGATTCTGTAAATTAAGCTCAGTGATTGCCTGATGGGCAAATTTTTCCCTGTCTCGGGGAGGTCGATATCCAATGGACGTCCTATGGCTGACATGAGGAATCTCTCGACTGGATGTGATAACATTAGCGTACGCCTAACACACTCAAGAATGTCCGTGTGAAAACTAGCTGAACATATCGTTCCGATTTGAAGTGTGTGTGACACGGCGAAATTACTATACCCCTACAATTATAACTTGATTGGAATGACAGCTGTCATAATAAATGATGTGATTTTAATTGTCGATTAAACCGTGAGAATCCGGCAGAGTACTCGTAAAATAGCACTTCCCCTGTATCGGGGATAGGCAGCAGCATCCCCCTTTATTGGGGTGGCTTATGTCCAGCAGTGAACTTCCAATAGCTGACATGATGAAATATTATTTTTTAAATTCCTCTGTTATTTCATATTTGTAATACAAATGATTAAAATTATTTATCTCGTAGTCAGGTCAATGTATATTGTATGAATTTTTAATTTTTGTAAAGTAATCGATAAAGAAGAAATGGTTACTTAAGTACTTTTAGGTTTTAGGCATAGGACATGATTAATTCTATTTAAGACGTCGTCCGCGTGGAATAGCGACGTTGGGGGCATACTATCTTTCTACGATAAATGGACTATGTAACAGTGAAATAATGTTTCAAATCGGACCAGCGGTTCCTGAGATTATCGCGTTCAAACAAACAAACTCTTCAGCATTATAATAATACCTAGTACCTAGTAACATCCTGAAACCTGAGACATATTAACTTTTTTCAGGTAAATATCGTAATAAATAAACATAATTCAACATTTTCTATGTAAATAAGTTCAAATGAATTATTTATATTTACTTATTTTTTAATAATTACTAGTTAAGATTCCGCGGTTCCACCCGCGTCGATCTCGTTCCTGTGAGTGTAATAAAAAAATAATTGCTAAACTTATGATATCACCAGTGAGTATCCCATTGAAATTGGCCCATCCGTACTGAAGTTAACCTCAAACTCACGCACAGACAAAAACGAAAAAATCTAATTAACCCTTTACTTCAGGTACAAAAAAATGGTGGGCCTCATCAAAATGAAACTAGACAACAGATTCACCAGATTGCTAGAGCTCCTGCCAACATGCGAGCACGTTCAGAAACTATACTTCGAAATATACCACTTGACTGGAATGATGCAAGAGATACACAGAAAATATAGTTACGTTCCAGAATTCAAGATCTTGAACATCGACATGTTTAACAGAACTGCACTCAAATTGATATTCCAGAGCGACGAGCAAAAAGCGAAGCAAGAGGAAAGAAAGAAGCGTGCCAGGCAAAAGCAGAAGAAGAAGTCTCTAGCAACGATAATCAAAACCCCAGGTGACAATTATAGAGAGCCAACTACCGCTCGGACGCCGAAAAAGCACGATTTCTTCCTAATGGATTACGGCTGGGAGATTGATTACCCATGGGACGGATTGGATATCGAAGAATGAGCTGATTGATAAATGAAATCCATTCGCACCATTCACAAGTTAAATAAAGCTTAATTAGATAAATGTTGTAAATCTATCAATTATTCGTTATAGCCGTGAGGTATCGGCATAGTAGATTAGTACCTCCCCCTGTACCAGGTGTTATAAGAGGCGTCTAATGTTATCAGACGCCTGGACAGGACGGGGATGGGCAGCAGCATCCCTGTCGAGAATGCTGCGCTCAGCGATTGACAACACTTTCAATGGCTGGTATATTGATGATGAATGTCTTAATAGGTTAATTGGGCTCAGGCTATATAATAATAATATACTTTATATTGTACATAGAAAATTACATAAAGACAAATAAACTTATACATTATAATACAATTGGCAGCCTTATCGCTCAGAGCGGTCTCTTCCAGGCAACCTTTGGATAGTTAAGTGGCGACTAAGGTATCGGGACCAAAATATGGACATATCGTCGTTTAAGTTCTAACACAGCGTAAGTCAAAATGTTGACACATTGTAACAATTGGGAAAACATTGCTCACGTTTCATAAAATCATTTTAAAACTAATTGCTTGTGCATTTAGTTGGTGCAAAATAGTTTTCGTTTAAACAATACACGGTATAAAACGTATACTGCAGCGTTAGAAATGTAATATCGTGTTATCATTGGGCTTAACTATTAAGTTGCCAACTTTGACATACGCAGAGTTACAACTTATGCGACGATATATCTATCCAAAACAGCGCAGTTAAAATACTACAGTGTGGGGGTGAGCAACAGCATCCTCGTCGCACTACGTACGGCAATTATGGGCAAAACCTTCCTACCTGGGGGAGGCCTATGTCCAACAGTAGGCCTTCTATAGCTAATATAGATTACGTGAACTATCCGTAACAGCTTTTTAACTCTCTCTCCTGTCTGCATCACAAACACAACACGATGATATGCAGATTTGCGGATGCAATTTAGCAGGCGTTTAGCGTGCAAACATTATTTATCTTTTTATTGTGGACACATTAAAAAAAATTACAGACTAAAGGTTACTCTGATAAGCTATATTAGTGAAAAGTTACATCCAAATAAATTCAGTAGTTTTTGCATGATAGAGTAACAAACAATTCCAAACATTCTCACAAACTATCGCGTTATGTAAGTTTAGTAGAATTTGTATTTGTTCTCTGTTGGGCTGATAAAACTATGTATTTAAGTGTGTTATTTTAGTAGCATTCGTGTTGTCTCTGTTGTGACAAGAGTACTCTGCATGACTTATCTCGGACTCAAGTCAATGTATAAGATGTTGTGTGAAAAGAGAAAAACGATTGATTGTGTAAACTTGTATAGTTAATTTATTTTAAAGATAATCAGTGTACAATATTCTAGATTGTCTCTGGCTGACATCCCTACTAATATATAAAAATGCGAAAGTAACTCTGTCTGTCTGTCTGTTACGCTTTCCCGCTTAAACCTCTAGACCGATTTTGATGAAATTTGGCACAAACAATCTTTATACCCTGAGAAAGGACAAAGGCTATTCTTTAATTCGAGAAAAGGGTTGTGAGGGGTATATAAGTAAATATATAATATAATATCCTAAATAAACATGACATTCAAAATTTATATAAGTTAAGGTAAATAGATATGGTACCCAAAAAAAAAAAGACTATTCCAAGCGCACGAAGTCGCGGGCACAGCTAGTAAAAAATAAATATAAAATGTTGACTATAATATGTTGGGTTGAATAATGTTGACAGATTTAGTTGAGTTGATCTGTTGCTTACCGACATTATCCCTTAGGGAAGGCTATATCCGCCAGTGAATAGTGATAAATAATAAATATAAAATGTTATCTATAATTTGCAATTAAACATTGCGACTGTAAATTGAGATATAAACTATCCTAGATCTCAAGCTGGTCTTGATCTTGCCTGAATAGTACCTCCTACTGCACCAGCTGTCCTAAAAGGCGACTAAGGTAAGGTACCAGAACCGAAAGATGGCGGTATATCCATTCGGAACAGCGCAGTTCAAATGCAACAGGGCGGGGATGGGCAGCCGCATCCATATTACGAAGCTGCGCTCTGTGATTGCCAATACGGTTGCTCAGCACGGCAATTATGGGCAAAAAACCTCCTTTCTTGGAGAGGCCTATATCCAGCAGTAGAATTCTAATAGCTGGTATAATGTTGATGATATATGTCGATTTAAATAACTCGTGCGACGCTACTACAGTGGCACCTGTCATTCTTCTATTTAAAAGTCTAAAACATAGCGGCTGGGTGGAGTAGGTGCGTCGTGTTTGATGTCAACAGTAATTGCGGTACCTAATTAAATAAGGTAGGTATATTAATCAAAATAAAATCCAGAATAATTTAAAGATTTAAACATCTTTTTTATTAAATAACTTCAAATATTTTACACACGCATTGAAATGTTTTTTTTTTTGGAAATTTCGTGAATTTCACCTCGACACTAAGCTTCCGTAATTACAATAAAGTTTTGGAGAAAAAACGCCCGAACATCGATCCGATGAACGGACGGACACATCATTTATTATTACATATAAACATTTTTTAATCGTACAACGCTAAATATACAGTACATGGGGTCAATTCGGAGACACACTCTCTAAAACTTATGTATACCCGTCCCTTTTATCACCATACAAAAGGAAAGAGACTAGCTAATTTCTAATCGAGTTCTTTTAAAGAATCAATATTACAGTAACATATGACGTAATCACTTTCTTATTTGTCTCTGTCCGTTTGAGGTGGTAAGAAAGAGATGCGGAACGTTAGTGTGTACCTTTCGAATTACCCCCACTCTCATTGTAAAAAGCTAAGGCTCACTTTGTATACTTTGAAACATAATTCACACTCGGCGGACATCAAATGTACGCACAATAATATACAGTGCTTCGAAAACGCATACCATCTCTTTCGAACGCTGACGGCAACGAAAGAGACGGCATATGTTCTCAAATTAATATCGCTTCAAAATATAAATCAACAGCATATATCCAATCCGTATGGCTAGCACATCCAAATAGATCACCATGCAACCTTTTCAAAGTTTAAACACATAATTTAAGTATCACGTTAGTATAAAGAGTAGTATGCTATTTAAACTATGACAAAGTTCCAATGTATCATGCAAACAAATTGGCCAAATGTATGTACATTGGTAACCATATAAATTGAGCACAAAATATAGCACAGGTTTCAAGTAATTTATAAACTTTAAGTCAAAATTTATTTACAGATATATGGCTATACATTCTGTACTGTTCACTTTGTGGCTTTGTTGCCTCCAGCCAAATTTTGTGACTTTCTAAAAGTGACAAAAAATTAAAAAGTCACTTTTGGAAAGTCTTTTGAAATTAGACAATACTTAATGAATTTACAAATTTAGTCTGCTCACATCATTTTATCGAGAGAAAATATAGATGAATTAATTTTGGTGCATTCATTCTATGCTTTAATTACACTTGACTAAAATTAAATCAGCTGTCATTCCCTATAACGAAGAAAGTGGAATTACTAATGCACAATGTACAAAAGAGACAGTTTGTAACTAAACTGACAGTTGGATCTGTCAAAACAACTGTCAAACGTGACAGATGGAACTGTCAATTTACAAATAAATATAACAAATATAAACAAACTATATTTAAGCTGCGAGAGGCACTTCAATATATTCATTAGCTTACATATTACAATTCGAAAATAACTCACCGCTGCCAAACAATTTTAAAACATATAACTTACACTTTTATATTTTCAAATACGTAGTTACATATTTTATATAAAATTTGAATTGTTCAAAAAGACTGTACATATTTTTGTACAAGGTACACAAGTTAAACATATATATCATTTAAATATAATGTGACTAAAAATTAAATGACTATTTTTGCATTTGATTAATATATAAGTTGACTTTATCTTTTACATATGATGACACTTTAATTTTTCATGATCAATTTTATGGCTATATAAACGTCATGGGCCAAAAAAATAAATGCAATTTTTAATTGTATTTATTTATTTCAACAAACATTGTATACAGCAACAGATCAATTAACACAAATATTAAATTCTCGTTTCCCAGTGTTACCATACTCCTTCAAAATGGCATGACCGGTTCTTATGAAATTTTATAAGCATATTTTGTAGGTCTGAGAATCGGCACTATCTATTTTTCATAATACCCCAAGGTGTAGATGTGATTTTGGACAATTTCTTTTTTATAATGGGACATTAAAAATACATACATACAAGATTTAGTAATTAAATTATTTTATATCATTATATCATTTATATAGCAGAACAGCGTTTGTTGGGACAGCTAGTAAATATTATATATTTAATGAGATATCTGGACCAAAATTGACTGAAAATGTTGACAGATTTAGTTGAGTTGATCTGTTGCTTACCGACATTATCCTGCACGAGGTGTCGTAGGAGGCGACTGAGTTACCAGTACCGGCGGATGGCGGTATACCCGCAATAGCGTAGCTCAAATGCAACAGGGCGGCGATGGGCAGCACTATTCCTGTACCAAAGCTACGCTCTGCGATTGTCACCAAGTCTTCCCAACGAGGTAATTAAAGACGAAATATCCCTTAGGGAGGGCTATATCCGCCAGTGAACTTTTTTGCATGTTTAAATAATAAATAATATAATTTGAACTCTCTTTTAATGATTAATATTGATTGTGACTTTTTGATGGATTTGTACGAGTTGATCTGATGGGATCACAAGCCCCATGGTTTGGATCATGGTTAACATGAAATTACAAGCTATATATCACTATAACAGGCATTAAACCAGACATATTTGAAATACATAATGATAAAGGCACTTAATGATAGAAATAGTGCACAAAATTTTGTCACACTATTTTCCGAACATTTAGTTATTCCGCGAAACTTAACTTGAAACTAGTAACGTTATGCCACCCTTTTTCTTTCACTTTAGGTGTGAAAGGGATAGTGAGTGTTATCATTTGTTAAGAATGAAAAATAGTTTTATACAGATTATTTTAGTTTTAAGTGATATATTTCTCTTTTTAGTTTGTTACTGGTGTTGCAATCAATTAGATTTTTCTTTTACTTTTGTATTTAGTATAAACTAACTTTGTAAAAAATTTAGTTTGAACAAACTCCTTGACAACTCAAAATATGAAAGCGAGACTAAAATGAATGACAGAATCCGGAGTCAAGGTCAAGTTTAATCACAATATAAACGAGGATTCAGCTGTAAGGTACCGGCAGAAAAAATAGTACCGCGTTTGGTACCCTCGCGACCAGGTCTCATAAAAGGTGACTAAGGTACCAGAACAGACAGACGGTGATCTCCTTACGTAACAGTGTAGCTTAAATGTACAGGGCGGAAATGGGCAGCAAGTACCCCATGGCGAAAGCTGCTTTGCTTACGGGCAAAATTACTCGTTTCTAGGGGAGGCCTATGGGGATGACACAAGGATGTCCTTATTCCTTTGTATACATATCTTCCTCGTGTTGGATATGAAAAACCAGCTCCAAAGTATTTAGAAACAGACAATAGGACCATATAATTCAACAAAAAAAATGGAAACGACCACACTTTGTCTCTGGGATAAAGATTGAACAACTTCATTGGACATAAAAAGGAAAAGATTCTCCATTTGACAAAATCACAAGTAAGACTTCCAGGAGACTTGGCAAGAATGATGCATATTTTCATATATCATAGAAACACTTGAGATGGCATCAGTTGCAGCAGTCGAACCCAAAGATAACAGCTCAGAAAAACAGTATGTTGAGATTGATCTTTGGACATGTAGACAGGTTGGATGAAAGTAGAATGACTCCACAAATATACAGAACGAGAAAAAAACACAAGTGGAAGGGTTGGTATAGGACGATCGAGGCGTACATATCTTAACCAAGTAGAAGAGGTATTATAGAATGGCCAGGTCAGAAGTACCAAGAGTAAGCGAACGTGTATGAAAGGACTAATGCGAGTGAAGGAAGCAAGAGAAGTATGCCAAGATGGAGACAAGTGGAGAACCATAGTCTCTGCCTACTTCGATGAGACACAGGCGTAATGTATGTATGTGTGATATGGGGACCCTAGAAATGGTGAGTAGAGTGAACAAAGAAGAAGATGAGGTCTTCTGATACATGTTGGATCTGGCTAGGTCCTTCTGTTCTTACATAAAGCAGGGAGAAAGGCGAAATAAGGAAGGAATCCAATAATTAGAATGTTTTTGCACATAAGCTATCATTTAGAACTAGCAAAACATATTCCTGAAATATCAATAATAGGTCTTTGGTATTACCGGACGATAGATCACAAGCAAGTCAAGATGCCACAAAATTGAATACTGTTTTCTAGGAAGACAAGAGAAGAATTATCTTTACCACCTCTCTCAGAACAGGCCGAGTTAAGATGTTAGATTTTGGTAAAAACGATGATAAGGCATGTAGTGATCTTTAACTCTTACTTAAGTGATTTTTTTCCTCGCTTGTATTAACTTCGAAGCTTGAATTTGTTTTCTTTTCATTTATGCACATATTTGATACGGCGCGGTGGCGCAGGTTCCTATCTTATGTGCCAAGGGTCGTGGGTTCGATCACCATCCAGGACAAACATTTATATGATGATATTCGTGTCTGTTCTATGTTTGGGAATTAAGATTATGTATTTAAAAATCCGATGTCCGTAACTTACTTCGGAATCAGATGTTGATGTAAATACTATAAAATTATATATTATATCAAATTGACAGGCCCGATAGCGCAGATGGTAGTAATCCTATATTTTAAGTACCTAGTATGATTTTGGTTCCTCTATTGTCTGGCGTCTGTAACACAAGTGCTTGAAGCGACTTATCACGGAGTCAGGTCAATGAATGAGATGTTGATTTATTTATTAATTATTACTTATTATTATGTTGTAATTAAATAAGTAAATAATTTATTAATTGATTTTAATTCTTTGATTGAACTAAATTCGTAGAATTCGGTAAATTATATGTTTTCACACATTTTTCATCGCTAAGATATCGACACGGGTTCATGAGTGTTTTTTGACTAATAACAAATGAGATATTTTACTTTTAAATCGATAAAGTTGTTTGTATCAATTAACAATAAGTAAAATATAGTACTAATCTACCGAACGCATTATATTTAGCTGGCCGCTCTCAATCAGGATAATTTCATAGCGTGAAATCAAATAAGTGTTTTTAAAAAAATATTGTATATTTTAAGGGAGCGGCCAGTTTTAATCGTACGTTCATTTGCCTGCAACTGCGCTCGGTAACTAGGCCGTTTGTAGTAAAATTTGGCACACTGATAGATTAGGCGGTTCAGTTTTGAATAAATAATTTGGAAGTATCTACGATTTTCTTTGGTTCTTTTTATGCTGTTTCATTACATGTAAAAGTAACTAAGTTTTCACAGATGAACGAACGGCTCAATTGATTTCTATGTAATTATCAGCGGACATAGATCAAACTCTGTGTATATATAGACTACTTTGAACGTACAGATCTGTTTCCTTATGTACAAGTCTACAGTAAATATGTATTCACTATATACTGAACCCGTGAGGAACCTAGCGTCGTAAGAGGCGAGAACCGACAGATAGCGGTATATCCATTCGAAACAATATAGCTGATATGCACAGTGCGGGGATGTGCATTTTCGCGGCAGCATCTCTGTCGCGAAAATTGCGCTCTGCGATTGCCAACACTCGATTTCTAGTGGTGGCTCGTGTCTAGCAGTGGACATCCAATGGCTGAAATGATTTATGTATTTATGTGTTTGTTTATGATTTCAGCTGCACATCAATAGTGGACTTTGGTATATGTATAATCAAGCCACACCCTAGGTGCACGTCCGACGTCGTAGACCGCGTCACGTATTAGACGACCCGCCCGATAATATTACCGCGAAAATCGCAGCCCTTCCCCACCCTCTCACTGGCACAAAACAATCATTGACACTGCACATGCGTTCGCCGGCGAACGCGTGCAGTCCCAGCCCCAACGAGCGATAACCGTCAGCCTTAGAGCGGTCAGGCTCACCCGTCAACCTTCTGAATTTAGAAATTGAATTTAACCCAAAAGATGGCCGCCCGAGCCTGTAGAGGCGCCCTCGGGCGATCGCCGTCGATGCCGCTCAGATCCCGCGAGCCTTGTGGCTCCGACCGTAGCTAAACGCGCGGTCGCGTCGGCGGGGTACGAGGGATAAATACGGACATCGAAAGACCCGCCCTCTTTTTTCGGTGGCGCTGGAATTGACGTCCGAGTAGTCCAGCAATAGGTTTATCCAGAAAAAAATCACCCTAGAGGACGACATCGTCTATATAAGATGTGAAGGCACTCCCGATAGAAATAAAGATCAGGTACTCTAACTAATCTCGCCTGCATGGGTACTTCACCCTCGTCGAATACACCGCCGGCTAACGCGTGCAGTCCTTGCTTCGAGCCAATACCTGTTTCGCGAATAACGACGGCCACTTGAGTAGAATAGTACCTCTATCTGTACCAGGTGTCGTAAAAGGCGACTAAGGTAGCAGAACCGACAGATGGCGGTATATCCATCCGCAACAGTGTAGCTCAAATGCACAGAACGGGGACGGGCAGTAGCATCTCCGTCGCGAAAGCTGCGCTCTGCGGTTGCCAACACGCTTGCCAAGCGCACCAATTATGGGCAAAACTCCCTCTTTTATAGGGAGGCTTATATTCAGCAGTGGTCTTCCAATGGTTATAATGATGATGATGACAAGAGCCGAGGTCCAACTTGAAAGGCGCCCTCGAGTGATAGATTCGATGGGCCCGATTGCACAAATGGTAGTGATCCTATCTTGTTCGCCAAAGGTCCGAACAAATATTTATTTAATGACTACCCACGGTTTATTCCGCAAACTTTCACAATACCATTGCAACCCCTTTTTATTCCCTGAAGGGATGATCCTCGAAAAATATTTCACACTTGTTTCATAACTTTTAATGAAGAACTTTCGTATTTCATTTAATTAGAATAGCTTTAAAAACGGATTAGTTTCAGACTAACTTTGCACCCCCGTTTTACTCCATTGAGGGTTGAATTATAAAAATCCTTTCGTAGTGCTCCCATACTTGTAGTTTAGGTCCTGCTTGATATGTCAGTCAGCTTCTCCTTTTATACATAGGTATTTGTTGTTTCAGCACGTTGAATATAAGTATTTAAGTATTATATTTCTGATTCCTCTGTTGTCCGATGTCTGTAACACAAGTGCTTTAAGCTATTGATTTCAGGTCAAAATGTGAGATGTAGTGTAGTCCAGCTAGTCATTACCGATCAGCCACAATGGCGTTAGAATTGACATCTGCCCACTTCAGCATAAGCCGAAAATAATAAAGAACTAACAAGCCGAGAGCCTATTTGTACTACCAAGGAGTGACCAATGCGAAATGTATATCGAACCGCGAAATGCACCGAAAGCCGAAGCAATAATCCCCGCATTCAAAAAGTTATTTCTACCGGCAAACAGCAGTGTTCGCATTGCTGTGTTCCGGTATGAAGGGTGAGGAAGGCAGTCAAATTATTAGATAATGTGACAACATATCTTCAAGACAAAATTGTTGGGAACGCGCCAGTGACATTTGCCGTGAGGTACCGGCAGAGTTGAATAGTACCTCCTTCTGTAGTAAGAGGCGACTAAGTTTAGCTCAAATGCATAGGATGAGGATAAGCAGCAGCATCCCCATCTCAAAGGCTGCGCTCTGCAATTGCCAACACGATGGCAGCGCGGCAGTTATGGGCAAAAAACCTCCTTTCTTGGGGAGGCTTATGTCCAACAGTGGACTTCCAATAACTGTAATGATGATAGTGACTTGTGATATTACGAGCGTCTTTAGGCTGCTGTGACGCTTGCTATCACGCGGACTGTATGCTTGGTGGTCGAAATGATCTATTAAAAAACAGAACGAAGATATTTTTGTAAAATAAATTCCTGAAACAACTTGCCCTTGTAAGTGAAACATTGCTGATTGTCTTACTTCTACCGGTACTATAAATGTTGCAGTTATCTCGGAATCATATCACCATGCGAATTTATTTATTATTATTACACTATATAATTTGCCTGTATGCTTACAACTTGACAGATTCTCTAGTTACAGACGTCATTGTACGAGGTGTAGTGTGAAGTTATTTATTATCACAATAATTATATTAAAAATAAGTTTTAAATTGATCATGAAATAAAATAGTAATGGTCATTTTAATTTTGAGAGTGGGAAATGGTCGGGTGGAGATGGGGATATCGTACCGTCTCGCTCGCGCGCATACGCAATATAGCGATGACGTCATATATTCCTATCTCCATCCTTGTCTTGTTATGTCACATTTAACTCTTCCACTTTATTGAAAAATGCCTCAACTTGACGGTTTTTTATTTAGAAATTTTGTATCGATTTTAATTTACGGATAAATATTACAAATCGAATAATTTTACCTACTATCCACTGATAATCGGGTAACTTCATGTGAAAAATCCAGTGTGACCACATCCAAAAACCAAAACAGTGAAAAACCATTTGAAACAACTATAATAATCTTTATTCTTCGATATTATGGCAAGCCATTAAAGGTGTTTATACACTTGTGAAGAAATATTGCACTGTATTTCACGTTAGTAAATTGTACAAAAAAAAACATATTTATTCCAAGCCCACAAATCAACGGGCGTATTATTTTTATATTGTAAATTAAACAAATGTTACGGTTTTCACAGAAAAAATTTAGTGCCACTTTGAGAAATCACTTTCTAAGAGCCGTTAGTGTTCCTCTCACATTGGACGGTTAATATTTAGGCTGCACTGATATAAGGGTCAGGCGGTCAGGTCATCAGGGTCATTGGTCATTTGGGAAAATTGATAAATAAATAACAATGCCTCTGATAACACACCAAATGCTCGGTAGAGTTACGATAGATTTTGTACTTGGACATACCGAATCAAATGATAAATTAAAAGTGTATTTAACCCACATCCTGTCTAGAACAATCAATGTGCCACTTTGGTAAAGTGGCCGTCATATTGTCATGCTTACAATAGCTGCAAGCATCAGATTAAACATATATACATAATTTTATTATGTAACATATTTTCAAGCGCTATAAGGGGATATTAGGGGGTCACTTTGCAAAAGTGATTTCTTAAAGTATTACTCAAAATCCACCCCCAGCCCTATAGGGTAATACGCAAGTACACAATCAGATATTTTAACAATTTCCTCAAAAAAAACCTGTTATTTTCAAGCGCTATAACGGGATGTTGGGGGGATCACTTTGCAAAAGTGATTTCTAATAGTGTCACTAAATATCCATCGCCACCCCTATAGGGTATACACATGTACGCAATCAGAAATTTGCCAATTTCCACAAAAAAAAACCTGTAAGATTTGTTTAAACTTACTTCATATACCATCCGGGATATCCCGTTTGGAAATTGAACCATATCTCTGCGAGATAAAATCGAAACTTTATTATCTTAACACTAAAATTATCTATTTGAATGTCCCGCTCTATCACAGTCGTCTGTGCATCGACAATCCTCGGATATAGAGTCGAGAGACATGAGGCTCTCTTGCGACGTCCTCAAGCAAGCCTTGCACCTAGAGTCCATGGAGTTCCCGCTCTGGGAGTTCGCATCTTCCGACACTGACTCCAAAGACTTTAGACTCTCGACCGACGTCAGCTTGTACGACCTTCTGAATTCCGCTATCTCTTCCTCGTTCATATTGAGAGCTAACAACGAATCTTTAGCCATTTTCCCTAACGATGAAACCTTCTTCTTCTTTTTGGACAAGATAGAATCCATTTTGGAGAACGAACAAGGCTTGTTTAGGCTCTCGGGCAGAGATTTCGGGCTAGAACCGCTTCTAGTGCGCAACCTTGACCGTCTCTCTGGTATATCTCGGGGCGTGGTGGTCATTTCAGGCACTTTGAACGCTATCGTCTTCGTTTTAGGGCTGTCTTTCTCTTGCGACAACTCCTCTAAGGAGTTCGCTTTTTTCAACTTCGCCCTTTCAGGTATAACTGGGGAAGTTCTGACGCCCTTCATCTCTTTCACTATGAAGACTTCAGGCACTTCTATTGCTTCATCGATTATCAGCTCTGGGGATAAGTCGAGCATTTCCTTTATCTCTGCTTCTTGCAGCTCTTGAGCCAGAGACGCCTGCGGATGTTTATCGAGTTTACAAATCTTATCAGAGTAGTCTGCGTTTTCGTACATTAGATACGACAACGCGTCCTTCCCCAAATCTACATGTTCTATTTCCGTCGTCAACGAATGTATGACCTTTTCGTACTTCTTGTCGTCCGAGCCGCCTTCCAAAGTCACACCGCTGTCAGTTGACGTGTTCTTCTCGTCGAATTTCGGGTCATCGATGAAGTCTAAGGGTATGTTGTCTTCGTCGCACGCTTCCTCGATAGTAGCTATGGGGGCTAGATCTGGAACCTTAGGTTCTTCGATGTTAGGTTCGTTTTTCTCTAGCAACGGCGCAGTAACCTCCCATAAGATGTTGACTACTGGTTGGTTCTTGACTTGTCTCTCTGTGAGCTCCATCGCTAGGGCCTTAGTGTTCGTCATACTTGAGGTCAGCGTGTTTTCGGGGCTGATGTTTTCTTTGATACCTCTTATGACCTTGCTTGGTAGTTTGTCTACGGACTGCCCCGTTTCCGGGCTATTCTGTTTGTCCAAAGAGTTCTCGGAGCCGGATGACTTGAGAACGGCGGCAAACGACCGCGGCCGGACCGGTTCCGGTTTCTCCTCAATTTTCACGGCTATCTCGTCGTCGTTCTTGTTCGCGTCGCCAGCCGGCGCTGGTGTCGCGTCATAATTTTTATTTAAGTCGTTGGGCTTTATGAGATCTGTACTATCACTAGTTCTGGGCACATCCCTGTTGCCGTTAGAACTCGCATTGTCAGCTTTACTTAAAACTAAACATTTTTGTACTAAATTGTGATCGGTGGAATCGGTAACTCTACACTTCCTTTCATCCTGAGATGCGTCGCTCGCCTCTGAGTTCTGAAACGTTTGAAATTCGCTTAACGTATTATCTGTGTCCGTCGAAGGAGTTTTGCTATCCAACTTCTTGGAGAACGATTCATCGACGAAGGAAACCTGCACTCTCTCCGACAATGTCGAGTCTGTGGCTTCTGACAAGCTGTCTCTGTCCTCCTTCTCCTCCCTCTCTTTCTCCGTCGCGCTTCCCCAGGACCAGAACGAGCTGGTCAGCGAAGAATCCTTCCTCGGCGGCGTGTTTGAAGCAGATTTCTTTTCATCTTCACCCGAAGAATTCCTGGAGAATATCGGGTGTTGGAACAGACTTAGCAACTTCTCTAAGTGCGAGGGCAATTTCATTTCCTTCTCTGGCTCCGATTTAGGTATATGGAAGCTGGGTGATGGGGCGACCCATGAGATCTTTCGCATTCGCTCACTCAAACCCTTGGTTTTCAAAGCGGGCACATCCAACAGACTTGACGTCCGTTTTGGCGAAGTAACGGTCTCTTGCAAACAACACTCCGGCTTCTTTACCGTCTCTTTCAAACTGGAGTTGTTTGTCAGCGTGCCTTCGTTCGAGGAGTTATCCTCTTTACTCTCCGGAGGGTTCTGCAGGGAATACTCTATGCCAGAGTCGGCGGATGTAACCATAACCTTCTCCTGTCTCCCAGAGTCCAGAGAACTGACGCTCGCCTCCAAACTGGAGAGAGAATCGTGTATTTTCTTCGTCTTCCCAAATATGATTGGGGAGACGCTCTCGTTAGAACTGACCGACATGTTTAGGAGATTATTGTTCACTGGGACCACTTCACTGGTGTTCGACTCTATGCTACTCTCCGTGGACAGCACGACGTGGTCAGCTTTTCTCCGATCCAGTTCGGTATCAGAAACCACAGACTCCGGTATCGCCACCGGCTTTTGCTGATCCATCAGGTTCAAACTCTCGACGGAGCTACCAGATATCTCGAGCGAGGAGCTGCTGTCGCAGAATGGGCTGCCGCCTAGCTTCCTGTTCATCAGCCGGGACACTTCCAGGTCCGGGCTGTCTAGACTCGACTCACTTTTGTTTTTCTTAAGCACTACGTTCTCTCGTATATTATTAACAGGTACGTCGAATGTGTCTACGCTATTACTCGCTAGGTCCGACTGCGTGCAGTCGCTCATCTTCTTGGATTTGGTGGACATGTCCTTGAACTCCTGTATGAGGTTGCCCAGGTCTTCGGTGATCGCCTCAATCTGCTTCATGGCGGCGTCGTCTTTACCACTTACCTGAACCTCGTCTATGTTCTGGTAGGCGAACGCTCGCTCGCACTCCCCTGGCGCTGTCACCGCCACTCGCGGGTCCACCTTCTCCGTCTCGCTCGCTCGCTTACTACATTTCACTAGCTTCGTCTCTGTCTGCACGAGACCGTCCCCCACCACCTCACTGTGGGGGACCTCATCTGGTTTATCACTAAAACTACTCACATAATCACTTTTACTAATACTTATTGTTTCGTTCGTATTTTTGGCATTATCACTCGGGTCACCATCACTAACACTAATTTCTGGGATGTCAGTCTTCAGTTGGGGGTTGGCGCCATCGGGCGGGGGTGGGGGCGGGGGCGGAGGCGGAGGTGCCGGGGCGTGCGGCGTTTGCGGGGGCGCCGGGGCGTGCGGCGCAGGCGCGGGTGCGGGCGCAGGCGCGGGCGCGGGCGC
>JACJUM010005599.1:4336400-4349039 GCA_020976665.1 Heortia vitessoides
ACCTTTAGTTTGAGGTCTACCTCGTGTAATTGCTTCCTCATACTACATTAGATAACGCGAGCGTATATAGTTGAGGACCTTAATTGTTAACTTTAGTGTTTTTAAGAAAACATTTATATGTATATCAACATATCAATCATAGGAAGCTCGCTGGACTTAGGCCTTCCCAAGAAAGGATTTGCTCATAATTGCCGCGTTGGGCAGGCGTGGTGGCAATCGCAGAGCGCAGGTTCACGACGAGGATGCTGCTGCCCATCCCCAACCTGTAGTATTAAAACTGCGCTGTTTCTGATGGATACACCGCCGATCTGTCGATTCCGGTACCTCAGTCGCCTCTTACGACACCTGGTACGGTTACCACACGGCAAATTCTTACACTCAAAATGTAATTGTATAACCTTACTAATATTATAAATGCGAAAGTAGCTCTGCCTGTCTGTCTGTCTGTTACGCTTTCCCGCTTAAACCTCTAAACCGATTTTGTAGAAATTTGGCACAGACAATCTTTAGACCCTGAGAAAGGATATCATAGGCTATTTTTTTAAATCGAAAAAAGGGTTGTGAGGGGTCGAAAGGGGGGATGAAAAGTTGTATAGAAGTATCGCTATTTTTGGAACTAAAAACTTGAAACTTATTTTTCAAGCCATTGATTCGATATAAATAAACATGACATTAAAAAAAAAACTTTTCCACGCGGACGAAGTCGCGGGCACAGCTAGTTCACTATAAAAATAAATAATTAAATATAAAATTAAACATCAATTTTCACAACAATTGGCTCACCAGCGCCTTGTTGAGGTGGACAGCGCAGTTCCTGGTGAGCTGGTTGTTCCATAACACGAGGAAGGCAAGACCACGCGCCTCGTACCCGCCGGTCACTGCGGGTCATAATACGCACACATGTCAAAAGAATCCAATCTCTAGTTATATAATTACTAGCTGTCCCGGCAAACGTTGTTTTGCCATAAAAATTATAAAAAAATATATTGAATTATTAAAATTACCATTAATAATAGCGGATTATGGAAGGGTGAACGTTTAAGTTTGTAATGCAAAGTTAAAAAAAAAACTTAAATAAAAAAGAAATGTTAGGGATCAACTTTCATCACTTAGGGGTATGAAAAAAAGATAGTAGCCGATTCTCAGACATACCTACAGAATATACATATAACATTTCATGAGAATCGGTCAAGCCGTTTTGGAGGAGAATGGTAACTAACACTGTGACACGAGAATTTGATTTGTTAGACTAGATGTTATTTGAAGGGCAAACGTTATTCTGCCATACAAATAATAAAATTTTAAATTATTAAAATTACCATTAAAAATAGGGGTTGGTGATGGAAAGGTGAACGTTTAGGTTTGTAATACAACATTAAAAATATATTGTTAAATTAAATAAAAATAATTAGGGGTCAACTCTTATCACTTAGGGGTATGAAAAAAAGATAGTAGCCGATTCTCAGACCTACAGAATATACATATAAAATTTCATGAGAATCGGTCAAGCCATTTCGGAGGAGAATGGTAACTAACACGAGTATGATATATGTTAGACTAGGTGTTCCGGCAAACGTTGTTCTGCCATATAAATAATAAAAAATATATTAAATTTTAAAAATAACCATTTAAAAATAGGGGTTTTTGATAGAAGGGTAAACATTTAAGGTTGTATGTATTTTGTAATACAACATTACAAAATTTAATTAATAAAAAAATTAAATAAAACTGTTAGTGGTGGTCAACACTTGTCACTTAATAGAATTTCTTATATTAGACTGGCTGTCCCGGCAAACCTTTTTCTGTCATATAAATGATTAAATTACTAAATTACCTATTAAAAATAGGGGTTATTGATAGCAGGGTGGAAATTCGGGTTGAATTTTTTAATGCCAATTAAGAAAAATAAAAATAAAACGTACAAAATATTTAAAAACATGTTAGGGTTGGAGAGCACTTTTAGGTGTATGAAAAATAGCAGCTGATGCTCAGAACTACAGAATATGCGTATAAAATCTCATGAGAATCGGTCAAGCCGTTTCGGAGGAGTATGGACACTAACACTGAAACACGAGAATTTTATATATTAGATCAGGGTCGATATAAGATTGTCAGTACATCAGTGACCACGACATGATAATCCAAATGCTCTTCTGGACTCAATATGTTATCAAGGTATAATTTTTCCTAGGCGTATACTGGCTTAGACCACTTGCATTGCACAAGTGCAGGGCCGTCTTGGGAGGGTGAGGGGTAATGAGTGCAAGAGGGAGAAAGAGATGGAGGGTAAGGGGCGACGGCGAAGGTTAATGAGGACGAAGGAGGAAGGGTAGGTGGGAGATAGACAGGGAGAGAGGGAAAGGGCGAGATAGTGGAGAGAACAGAGAAATATGAGATAGAGAGGCAAAAAATCTAGAGAGGAAGAGTGAGAGAGACACAACTTGAGCACTATTTACTTTGACAGGTTTTATGCATAGAAAATGCTGGATTATGCTTTAGATTATATAAACTAGAAAATTAAATCAAATTGTCTCTGATGTCAGACGGGAGTCGAACCTGCAACTGTCCCATATCGGGGCATACCAAATACAGTTGTGCCAGGAAGAGTGACAGATATAAAGAGAGATCATTTACGGCCTAGGCTGTTCGTTTGTGGAATGCACTCCCGCCTGATATTAGATGCACGCAGTCCCTCTGCCTGCGTTTAAACGGTTGGTGAAGGATCACTTTCTATCACTATAGTAACATCTAATTATATTTCCTTAAATACAATCTATTTATATTATGTATATTAATTTTTTTTTCTATAGTTCTTTTTGACACCTCTTGCTGCCTCTTTCTCTCATTCAGTCTTTCCATCCAAAGGTTGCCTAGAAGAAATCGCTATTTGCGATAAGGCCGCCCATTGTACTTTTTAATTACTGTTTTTTTTTCATGTATTTTAATGTTTGGTGTACAATAAAGTATTTATAATTATCCTTACTAATATTATAAATGTAAAAGTACTGTCTGTCTTGTTACGTTTTCCCGCTCAAACCTCTATACCGATTTTGATGAAATTTGGCACAGACAATCTTTAGACCCTTGGAAAGCTGGAGCTTGGGAAGCATAGCCTATTTTTTAATTCGAAATAAGGGTTCGAAAAGGTAAGCGCTCGAAAAAGGGGATGAAAAGTTGTATGGATATATCGCTATTTTTAGAACTAGAAACTTGAAAACTTATTTTTCAGGTCATTCATTCGATATAAATAACCATGACATTCAAAGTTTATATAAGTTAAGGTAAAGAGGTATGGTACCCGAAAAAAACTATTCGAGAAAAAGATCAATCAGCCACATATTAGCGATAGGTGTGACGGGGAGAAGAAAAATGGGTGAGAAGAGAAGGGGGTAGTAAGAGATATAGAGGGATAGTCGGTAGTTCGAAGTGTGTAAAGGACGTACGCGGGCACTGGTGTGGGGAGACGGGCGAGGCGGCGGCCGAGGGCGGGCTCTGGGCCGCTTGCACCACCAGCGCATCCGCGATGTGTCCCACGCCGGCGTCCTGCACAACAAATTGCTAGTGGTACACCACACACAAACCTCGCCTGCATTGGTACCTCACTCTCATATATTTCTACCGCCAAACACCAGTGATTGCATTGCTGTGTTCCGGTCTGGAGGGTGAGAGAGGCAGTGAAATTACTGAGAGACAGTGACATTACTAATATCTTCAAGGTATACTAGAGGTAGACCTCATACAAAGGTCGTCTGCATTGGTACCTCACTCTCACCTATTTCTACCGCCAAACAGCAGTGTTCGCATTGCTGTTTCGATTTGAAGTGTGATATTACCGGCATGTGATATACAAATATCTTCAAGACACAAGATCGGCAACGCGTTAGTGATATCATTGTAATATTAGCAAATAACAAATGTATCCTGAAACGCTTTCTCCGTACTTTATTTACTGATGCTGCCTCTCTAACTTTATAACCCTATTTCTGATGTACGTTTTTTTACATCATATGTATTTATTGCGCTATTTTACTGCACCACTATATATATATATTTTCTGTTTCGAATAATGGTTGACTGGGAGATAATGCTAACTGGCATTAAGTCCGCCATTTCTACATTTTGTAATACTTTCTTGTAAAGTTCAATAAATAAATAAAATAAAATAGCGTCTATAGATAGCCGTGAGGTACCGGCAAAGTATGCCGCCATGTACCTGGGTCGTTAGAGGCGACTGGGGTACCAAAACCGACAAATAGCGGTATATCTATCCGAGACAGAGTAACTCAAATTGCATAGGAACATCAGCATCCCCGTCGAGATAGCTGCGCTCATCGATTGCCAACACGCTTGCCCAGCGCGGCAATTATAGGCAAAGTTCCCCCATTCTTGGGGAGGGTTAAGTCTAGCAAAAGACTTTCAATGGCTGGTATGACGATGATGATAGGCTACGGTGACGCTAACTATCACGCGAACTGTATGCATAACACCTTTAAAATCAAACTGGAACGCAGCAATACGAACACTACTATTTGGCGGTAGATATAGATAATAGGAAAATCCTTTTGTTATTTAATAAATTCATGTAATTATTACACAAGAGATTTAATTATACACAGGCACTCACAATTTGTAAAGCTAGTTTTTACAGTTAGCGTTGGTATTTTGACGGGCCCGATGAAAGATAGATCGTAGATCAGATAGAAAGCTAACTAGAATAGTACCTAACATTGCACCAGTTGCTGTACGAGGCGACTGAGGTACCAGAACCGACAGATGGCGGTATAACCATCCAAAATAGTGCAGCTCAAATGCACAGGGCGGGGATGAGCAGCAGCAACCCCGTCGCGAAATCTGCGCTCTGCGATTGCCAACACGCTTACCCAGCGCGGCGATTATGTGCCAGAACCCTCCTTTCTTGGAGAGGCCTATGTCCAGCAGTGAACTTTCAATGGGTGGTATGATGATGATGATACCTGTATCTGGTTGTTGGAGAGGTCCAGCAGTTGCAGCCGCGTGTTGTACCGCAGCAGGGAGCCGACCTGCGCCGCGTCCGACACCCCCAGCTGGTTGTCGCCGAGCCTCAACTCGCGCACAGAACTATTCGACTTCAAAGCTATCACTGCAACAACAATTTGAAATAAACAAAACACATGACTCCAGTTTTTGACAAACTCTTTAACAGTGACAGCTATGACTATGACTCTGGAATGAGCTTCCGTTAAATATTAAGCATCCCCAAACAAATTTATCCTGAAACACTTACTTCATATTTTATTTACTGACGCTGCTTCTCTAACTTAATAACCCTATTTTTGTTATATATATTACTTGTATCATATGTATTTATTTATACACATATGTATGTAACGTTTATCTATTTTGTATATATATTGTCTGCACCACAATAAATATATGTATATATATTTCTGTTTCGTGTAATGGTTGACTGGGAGATAATGTCAGCTGGCATTACGTCCATAATTTGTACGTTTTGTAATATCTTGTGCAATAAAGTTAAATAAATAAACAAGTGAAGAGCGCCATGAGGTACCGGCAGAGTAGAACAGTACCTCCCCATTTACTGGATGTAGTAAGAGGCGACTAAGGTACCATAACCGACATCCACCAAATGCACAGGACGGTGATGGGCTGCTACTCATTCCAGACCGCAACTTGGCCAACACGCTTGCCTAGTGCGGCATTTATGGGCAAAATTCTTTTTTTGGAAAGGCATAAGTCCAGCAGTGGACTTCCAATGGCTACTATGATGATATGACGAACCCAATGGCAGATTCAGTTAAACCTAGTTTATTTTTAAAACTAGATCGACAAACAAGCATACATCCCCCGTGATAGTAAGCGTCACCGCAGCCTATAGACGCTCGTAATATCACAAGGATATCACTAGCGCGGTTCCAACCATGTAAATTTAAAATTGTTACACTACCCAGTAACTTCACTGCCACTCGCACCCTTCAAACCGGAACACTGCAATGCAAACACATTTGTGGGTAGAAAAAGATCGATCTACCTCGTGTAAGTCTTGTGGAGCAAGGGTTGTAGGTTCGATCCTAGACCAGGACAAATATTTATATGATAAAAGTACTCCTTTGACGGTTTAAAAATGCTTAATTTATGATAATTATGTGAGCTTTACATCATCATCATCGTCATCGTCATACCAGCTATTGGAAGTCCACTGCTGGACATAGGCCTCTCCAAAAAAGGAGGTTCTTGCTCATAATTGCCAAGCAAGCGTTATTTATGGCAATCGCAGAGCGCAGCTTTCGCGACGAGGATGCTGCTGCCCATCCCCACCCTCTACATTTAAGCTACACTTTCGGATGGATATACCGCCACCTGTCAGTTCTGGTACGATCCCTTAGTCACCTCTTACGACTAGTCCATTCTAATCCGCCAGTACTTCTCGGTTTCTAGCAATGTTATAGATATATTATTTTGTGCTGCAGCAGTCTCCATCTAGAGCTGGGATATTACATGAACGATCAGGCACGGTACCTAGGCAGAGCAGCGGCTCGCCGGCCAGCAGTGCGCGCTGCAGGCACAGCACGCGCAGCCGGCACGTGAGCGGGCGCAGCGCGCGCGCCAGCACTGGTGCGTGCGACGCCTCCACCTGACTGTCGCACACCTCCAGCTCCGACAACTCGGCGCTCTGCAGCATACAACCGAATACTATTATATTACATATGAACTATCCGTCACTATTGCTGACAGACGCTTGTTACGTCCCTTACTTCCTCTAAATGATTAAGTTTAATGAACTTCCCAGCAACGCCGACAGCCGTGAAGCCATCGCGTGTCTGTCCGAAGACCTCACTAAATCATTCAATCGGTAGTAGCGACGGGCGGTGTGTACAAAGGGCAGGGACGTAATCAACGCGAGCTCATGACTCGCGCTTACTAGGAACTCCTCGTTTATGAGGGACAATTGCAAACCCCAATCCCCAGCACGAAGGAGTTTCAACGGGTTGCCTGGGCCTCTAGGCCAGGGAGAACATGTTGATTCCTTCAGTGTAGCGCGCGTGCGGCCCAGGACATCTAAGGGTATCACAGACCTGTTATTGCTCGTGCGGCTTGAAGCCGCCGGTCCCTCTAAGAAGAATTCTGTCGGCAGTTCTTTCGGCCGACAGTGACACTTGGGATTTTTTTTATTCGACGAAAGGAACTATAATCTATATATATAAAAAGGATATAATCGATAGATATAATAAAAGAGGATATATATATCATATGCATTTATTGCGTTTATTTATACAAATATGTATGCCACGTTTATTTATTTTGTATATATATTGCCTGCACCACTAAATATATATATTTTTTTTCTGTTTTGGGTAAAATATATATATATAAAGGAAAAGCTGACTGACATATCAACGCATGGCCTAAAATGTAAGGGTTACAAACATGAAATGTTGCACAAGGGTTTAACGTAGGGTGGCCTTGAGAAAGGATTTTCCCAAATTCAACCCCCTAAGGGAGTAAAATTTGGGTGCAAAGTTAGTTTGTATCTTTGCTGTATCTGAAGTTATTCAAATGAAATTCAGTATAAAGATTCTTCATTAATTAAAAAATCACCCCTTAAAGGGGGTGCCGATCCCATAAATGATACTAGGCTTGTTTTACATCTTAACACAGGTAAAAACATCTTAAAACAGGGCACTGCAAGTGACTCTACCTTTTTGATCATCCTGGACGCCGCCTGCCAGCCCCTGATGCCGAACTGCCTTTCCCCTCTGATGCTAACCACTGTCGCACTCTCGTAATACTCCACCATATCGAATATCGCCTCCTGAAACAACAGGGATTTATTTCGTCTCATTCATAACCATTCACAATGAAGGTTTGAGAAAGAGATAGGCCTCTTACTGTCTAGTTTCCTACAATGATAAGATAATGCAAAGACTGCAGATTTAATATTATATCATTGTCTACCGTTAAGTTTGTTGTGAGGTGCCGGTAGAGTGAAATGGCACCATAAGAGGCTAGAATACCGGACACAGACAATGGTATATACACCCAACACAATATAGCTCAAATGCCATCACGAGGCTATGCTCTGCGATTGCAACCACAGCACCACACCTGATCCGCCTGGAAGACCTGTGTCCAGCTGTGACGGTTGCTATTTTTCTTTACACAACCATAAGAAGCAAACACGCATTCCACCCACTTGATGGTAAGCGTTCACAGCAATCTATGGATGTTTACAACATTCACGTGGTGCCGACCCTTGAACACCTCTATAGTCCCTTTTTTAAGAAACCCTTACTGTAATCCTCTGAAAAAACCTTCCCAAGGAGCACATTCTACAAGCGTAACTTGATTTTGCAGTGTGTGGGTGTACATCCTGTCGTTTGCGAACGGTGCGATGATGAAAAATATCTGTTGGCATCATGTCAAACAATACCTTAGAACAAAGACTGAAGACAAAGACCCCCCACCCTGTGCATTTGTGCTGCACTCTTTGCGACGGATATACTGTCATCTGTCGGTTCCGGTACGTGAGTCACCTCTTATGACACCTAAGTGTCATAAGGGCCGCGTAATGGTATCATAGTTGCCGTGTGGTACCGGCAGAAGAGAATAAATACCTACCCCTACACCAGAGTAGAATAGTACCCTTTCCTGAACCAGTAGGTACTATGCTTCCAGCACTCACCGCACCCTCGTCATCGATGACGGCCCGCTCTATCTCCAGTCTTCGGAACTGCACCCGTCGCAGTACCGCCTCGAGGGCGTCCGCCGGCGCAGCGCCCTGCAGCGTGCACTCAGATAGTGTAAGACGGGGCGCTCGCACCGCCCCGCCGATCGAGCAGTCCGGCAGCTCCTGGGGAAGACACTAAAGCATTTTTACTCTATGTTGGGTTGTGAACAAAACACGCCTGTGTCCCACCAAACTGATCAGACCCTACGGATCTCCACTTGCTACGGCATACCTCTCTCGCTTCCTTTACTTGCATTAGTCCTGTTATACACGTCCTTCTTTCGTACACACAGCAACAGATCAACCTATCCAAATCTGTCAAAACTTTACAATCGGTATTAATATTTAAGTGCGAGCAATTGAGTTCAAGATTGACTGTAAAGATTTGACAGTTTTAGGTAATTTGATCTGTTGCCCACCATACCTATTAAATATTTTACAATACTCAATAGACCTTAAATTTGGATACCTTAAAAAATAGAACTAATTATTTACCCTTTACCATTTCATAAATGCAAGTAAAACTCATCACTTTTATATTGTAAACAAACTGAACATGCGCGTTTAGACACCTGTTTTCCATTACATGCGCGCACAGATTGTGACAACCGGAGTTATTTGTTTTTATAAGTTGAAGCAGCACTGGGCAGGGCGTTTGGTGCGCAGAACCGATGGCTGATGGAGTCGTCAGGTTCTGGAATGGAAACCACGTACCGGCAAGCGCAGCGTGGGGCGTCCACTCGCAAGATGGAAAGACGATCTGACTAAAACCACAGGATCGCGCTGGACACAGGCCGCATACAACCAATCCTTTTGGAGATTACTTGGAGAGGCCTGTGTCCAGCAGTGGACATCTTATGGCTGATATGATGATTTGTGTTTGTTCTATGTCTGGGTGTTTAATATGTGTAATTAAGTATTACATTTGCGATTCCTTTGTTATTTCAAAGTCAGGTCAATGTATGAGATGTAGTGCGAATTTATTTAAATTATATATATATATATATATATATACACTCATTTGCAAAATAAACGGGCGGGTTTGATTTTAATTCTTCTTTAAAAAAATACGGTACCAAAATGATTTCAATCATTTGTACATGTTACTGGCCGGTTTTAAAGTCAATTTTTATGAATTAATTTCATATTCTCAATTGTTAAAGCTTCATTTATTGCTGTTTAGCTGTCTCAATAATGTTAGAGAAAGTGGTAAAAGTTACCAAAATTATTGCGCTGCTCGGAGAGGGTTGCAGCCAATGCTTCGTGGCTTAGAGGCTAAGTGTGAGTCGCTCGACGGTTCAAAGGACCTGGCAGCGGTATCAAGACACCGGTTCCGTCGAGAGAAGTCCTGGTTCTGGAAGAAAACCATGTACCCAACGACGGGATGATCGTTTTTTTGTGAGTCGCGCATTGAGAAATCGCAAGTCTTCGTATGTGGATCTTAAGAACAACCTCGAAGAAGTAAGAAATGTGCACATTAGTCGGACTATGGACGGTCAGGGAGCCATTGGCAGCCAATATACGCAGTCATCGCCCGGCCTGCGGCCCTAAGTTACTCCGTGAGCACAGAGTTGCCAGGCTTAGGTTTGCTCGAAATTGTGAGTCATAGTTCTCCGATGAAGCTAGGATATCTCTGTTCGGTGATGATCGACGTCGGCAAGTGCTACGAAGACGACAAGAACGCTTTGCACAGGCTTGTTTTGAAGAAATCACACGTATTGAAAACGGCTCACTGACTGGACGGCGATACATAACGGAAGTTCTAATTCCTCATGCATAACCCGCATTGGCCGCTTTAGGCGAAGACTCGATTTTTATGGACGACAACGCTCGCGCCCGCCGGTCTGTAGATGTGGAAGCGTATGTGCAAGAGGTCGGCATTCGTCGTTTGGATTGGCCAGCTCGAAGTCCCGACCTCAATCCTATAGAGGATGTCTAGAGACGTTCTGAAACGAAGCCTGAGATTAGTACAACCGGTTCCGCAGACCATCAGAGAGCTGAAGAATGTGATTACCGCGGAGTGGGAACTTATTCCGCAAGCAAATATCCAGGATATCCTCACTAGCATACCCAGACGAAATCAAGCTCTGACTTCTAAACATTTATCTGCTTTTACTTTATTGAAGAAAAAATGAACAAAAATCTTTGTTAACTTTTACTTAACGAGCATATGCATTATTAGCAAGCATACAGTACCAGTGAACTATAGCATTAAAACCCATTAATTTATAAAAAAATTATGATAATACTGACGAAAACGATTATTTGCTTATTAATTTACAAAATTGTGAATGTAAAACTACCTATAATTATCAAACAAACCAATAGTAACATTTAAAATGGTTCATTGCTTAGGTGCCCGTTTTTTTGGCAAATGAGTGTATATATTTATTTATATATATATAGATTATTTAAATAAATGTTTTCACTCAAACTCGAGCTCGATAGCATAGCTTCTATATACATATTCTTCTATATACACACACACACACACACACATATATATATAAAATACAGCCAGGCTCACCCGTATTTGTTGCAGCACAGACTCGATAGGTGGCGTGCTGTGTCTCCGGCACGACTCGAGGTACTCGGCAGCGAGCTGCGCTCGACTTGTGGTTGGCACTGCAACAAAACACATCAGGTATAAGCTATTATTTCATGTTATATACACCAAGGCAATAGTTTGCTGCATTATATATACTACCGTGAGGTACCGGCAGAGTAGAATAGAACCCCCTTCTGTGCCAGGTGTCGTAAGAGGCGACTATAGTATCAGAACCGACAGATGGCAGTATATCCATCCAAAAGAGTGTAGCTCATATATGTACATAGGGTAGGAATGGGCAGCGTCATGAAAGCTGCGCTCTGCGATTGCTAAAACAATTGCCCAGCGCGACAATTACGGGCTAAAAACCTTCTTTCTTGGAGAAGCTTATGTCCAGCAGTGGATGGGCTTCTCTGATGTAACTATATACCTATGTTTATCATGAAAAAAATATTGCGTCCACAAATTGAGACGAAAACTTCGACTAATTGATTTGATTGATCCAACTTGAGACATTCATATGTCCTACGTGGAGGATCAAACTGTACACAGTAAGCAAGCATTGATTCAAAAAATTTAGTTTTTAAGTTCATTCCGGACAAACGTGATACGAACATTTTATATATATCAAGATGTCACTTGATAAAGACATTTGCCGCGGTGTACTGGCAGAGTAAGAATAGTACCTCCCGCTGTAACAGGTCGTAGGTGGCGACTAAGGTACCAGAAACGATAGATAGCGGCTGGTGGGCAGCAGCATCCCCGTTGCGAAAGTAACGCTCTGCAATTGCCAAATCTCTTGCCCGCAATTATCGGCGAAATCCCCCTTTTTGGGGAGGCCTAAGGCCAGTAGTAGACTTCCTTTCGGCTGATATGTTGATACCGATATACCTTCATATTCTTATACTAAAATAAAGTTAAATGCATGTACCGTAAAATGCAAGCTGTGTTAAATTTCGATAGCATCCGTCCAGCCATCTAGTCGTGGAAACTCAACAAACATCACTTTACGATATATCGAAACCAACCCGCCGGGACGTCGCCTAATCTCAATCACAACCTCCCCCCCCCCCCTCTTCCACACCCCCCTCCAGAATTCCCCATTATTCCGCAGAGCGATATCGTTAAATGTTAATATGCCATCATCGCTCTGTGGCATCGAAGTGTACACTTCTGAAAGTAGGACACCGGGAGAGAATGACATCACGTCGGTTGGCAATAAATAATGATGTACACACACACACATATATATATATATAATATAATATAATATAAATATATATAATATAATATAAATATATATATATATATAAATGTTTATATATATATATATATATATATTATATATATATATTATATATAT
>JACJUM010005599.1:4349139-4377054 GCA_020976665.1 Heortia vitessoides
TATATATATATATATATATATATAAACATGAGATAGACGTAATACAAAAGGTCGTCTGCGATGTCTACCGCCAAATAGCAGTATTGCTGTGTTCTGGTCTGAAGGATGAGAGAGGCAGTGAATACTGGTTAATGTGGCATAATATCCTCAACAAGGTGGGCAACGTGTTAGTGATATCCTCGTGATATTAAGAGCGTCTATAGTCTGCAGTGACGCTTACTATCACGCGAAATATACGCTTGTTTATCGACCTGGTCTAATACAAACAACATATACATATGAAACTTGGTACTTTAAATGCAATTGTATATTGATTAACTAGGATAATGTTTTATCTTCTCAATTCGATTATTCTTTTCAACTCGATTATTCAGCTCAACTCGATTATCCTTCTCAACTTGATTATCCTTCTCAACTTGATTATTCTTTTTAACCCGGTTAGATTCCCGTGCATATTAACTGCACATTTTCAATGCAGCGCTGAGCGCTCAAACAGTGACAAGTGACGTCATAACAGAACTTTGTCCCATTTCATAAGTGATGTGAAAACTTTTTATGACAAACGTTTGAGTTTGTTCTGTCTGTGCGGGTTTAATATAGTTTTAGTTATAACAATTAATTGTTAGCGCAGATGGTAGTGATCCTATCTTGTGCGTCAGGGGTTTTGGATTCGATTCTTACCCAGAGCAAATACATATATAATGATATTCGTGTTTGTTCTGTGTCTGGGTGTTAAATATATAAATTTAAGTAGTGTATTTGTGATTCCTCTGTTTTCTGGCGTCCGTAACGCGTGTGCTTTAAGCGACCTCTGAGCTTGCCACGGAGTCAGGTCAACGTATGAGATATTGTAGGAAATTATTTATTTATTTGAAAAAACAATGTGGGTCCTCTATTTTCACATGTCCGTAATAAAGGTGCTTTAAGCAACTAATTTCGGAGTCAGGTCAATGTATGTCTTGTGTGAATTTATTTATTTCGGTGTACACTATAAATATGAGATGACAGTAAATTAGCTGCAACAGTATACTGTACGCATATTTTTTTGGACAAGACGGGATTTCACTGTAAAAGCTACTAAATATAAATCAAATTATTATTTAGAAGAACCTTTGCAAATTCACTTAAACAACACAATATATTGACGGTCATAGATTCTATTGTCGTAACGGCCAATGTGCAGATTTACAAAACGAAGAACAAAAAAGAAAACAAAAACAATTAATTCGTTGTAACTGTATTATTTAAATAGCTATTTTTATTTATAATTGAGCTGATTTTCAACAAATATTCTATTTTTTATTTTATTGAACTGTATTGAAATGTACAAATGGTGGACTTAATGCCAGTTGGCATTATCTCCCAGTCAACCATTACAGGAAACAGAAAAATATACATATAGTGGTGCAGACAATATAAACACGAAAAAGACAAACGTTACATACACATTTGTATAAATAAACGCAATAAATACATATGATATAAAAAATTATATATAAAATAAAGTACATCAGAAATAGGGTTATAATATTAATGATTTAATGTTATATTATTAATGATTTTAAATAAATTTTTACATAAAGCAATAAACATAAGTCAGAAAAAAAATAAATACATCAATTGTTACCCTCAATTACGTCAATTGAATTTCTGACCATCGATTTCAGTCGTGGACTTCATTCCGCCCAATACCATCCCTACTAATATTATAAATGGGAAATTAACTCTGTCCGTCTGTAACGTTTTCCCGCTTAAACCTCTCAACCGATTTTGATGAAATTTGGTACAGACAATCAGTAAGTCAAGACAGTTGTAAGGAGTCGAAAGGGGGGATGAAAAGTTGTAAGGAAGTATCGCTATTTTTAGAGCTAGAAACTTGAAACTTACTTTTCCGACCATTAATTCGATATAAATAAACATGACATTGTTGAGGTAAAGAGGTATGGTACCCAAAAAAAACTATTCCACGCGGACGAAGACACGCCTACAAGAGACCTCAATGTGGGACTGGTACTCCATACTGAAAAATCCTAAATAATGGGTTTACAAAAAAAGTAGAAGTAGAATTACAAATATACCTTTAAATAAATTCAAGAATTGGGTAAAAGATAAACTTATTGCTAAGGCTTATTACTGCTTGAAAGATTACATTAATGAATAAACTGCTTGGGACTGAATTGAATTGCTCTAACGTCTACTATTACGACAACGGTTTGTTAACGCCGACGGCGGTGTGGTTTACCTACCATTAGGTGTTATTAGAACCCATATCACCATCAGATTTTCTTATGTATCGCGTAATGAACCTGCTATAAACCAAGACCCGCCTGGTGCCGGCAGACTAGTATTAAAGTAGGACACTAAAATGACCTGTTTGTTTTAATGACTCTTCTACCACTGATTGTCAGGGTCATCGGTCATTTGTGTAAAATTGTAATAACCAAATCTATATTCATAGATTATTTATATTTTATTTTTGACGATTAAAAAGTGCCTATTTAAATTAAGATATTTTTGAATTTGACTTTGAAAAAAGTAGCCTTCATTCACCATGCGGATCGATCTGGTAAGAGGCGTGTTGGCTAGTTGTATTTCACGTCGATCCGGCACATGCAATTGTGCCGCGGTGACGTCATTTGTCACCAATCCACCCGCGAGGGCCGAATGAGAGCGATTGCGGCGATGACTCGGCTTACTACAATGCAGGTGTGCAGTTCAAATGCACGACGCTGTAGCCGGGATATGTCGAGTGTGCGAAACTTTATTTATCGTTAAAGCCATTGGAAGTCTACTGCCGGACATAGGCCTCCCTAAGAAGGGGGAAATTTAGGGAGGGTGACGGGTATGCTGCTGCTCATCCTCACCGCAATTGAGATACACTGTTTCGGATGGATATACCGCCATCTCTCGGTTCTGGTAATTTAGTCGTCTCTTACGACACCTGGTGCAGTGGGAGGTACTATTCTATTCTCCCGGTACCTCACAACAAATGAACTAACTAAACATTATTTATCATCATCATGATATCAGCCATTGAAAGCCCACTGTTAGGACATAGGCCTCCCCGAGAAAAGGAGAATTTTACCCATGATTGCCGCGCTGAGCAAACGTGGTGGCAATTGTAGAGCGCAGCTTTCGGGGGTGCAGCTGCCCATCCCCACCCTATGCATTTGAGCTACACTGTCTCGGATGGATATACCGCCATCTGTAGGTTCTGGTACTTTAGTCGTCTTTTACGACACCTGGTACAGAGGGAGGTACTACTCTACTATACCGGTACCTCACAACAAATAAACTAGGTAAACATTATAACGACTATATAATAAGAGTTCACCCAGCAAATTGAGTTACCATCAGCAATATATGATTCATTCTCAAAAATGGAGTATGTACTATTCTTCTCTCCCCGGCATCAGGTGTCGTACGAGGCTTGCCACGGGAACAGCAAAGCTCAAATGGAACTGCCCGGGAATGGGCAGCAGCTTTCTTCTCTCTTCTTGATCTCATAAAAAAGTCGTCTACTTGGATAACTCGCTTTTCATCTATTTCGATCGCCAATGTAATCCGGTGTGGATTTGTAATATTATCTTCGAGTCACATGGTTGACAATTAGTGATATCCTTGTGATATTACGAGTGAGTATAGACTGCGGTGACGCTTACTACCACGCGGAGTAAAAGATTGTTGGTGACCTGATCTAATTAATAAACAAGCCTTCTGCTATTGCCACCACGGCTATCCAGTTCGGTAATCATGGGCAAAATTCGACCATTTCTGGGAGGCCTACTGTGTCCAGCAGTAACAGTTCTAAGGTTTATATTATTATGATAAAAAAGAGCTAGTAGCTCTATCATATTTCCCTATCTTTGGACACTTAACTGCGACAGCAAAAAAACTAACACGCGCGCAGCCGGGGCGAAACGCTAGTGAAAATAAGATAACTCTTGTATCGCAATATAGTAAAGCGGTCACCCATCCACACTCCAACCGCGCCACAGTTGCTTAACATCCTTGATCGTCGTCAACCAGCAACAACGTCATAGCCACACGTGTTAGTGAAGAAAAACAAGTTATTTTCTACACTCGCGTGCTTCTATACTCCGACCACGGTTAATTCCGCTGACCTTGCGGGAGGTCATGGCCACATTTTACTCACTACGGCCTCCTCAATAATGGGCGATACACTTCAGATAAGTCGGTTTGTATACAAACACGGCCACGAAAATTGATACGCGAGTGTTGGTGAGTTATTTTGTTATAAATAAATAAATAACTTCCCACAACATTATTGACCTGACTCCGTGGTGAGTCGCTTAAAGCAGTTGTGTTACAATATTTAACACTCAGACACAGAACAAATACAAATATCATCATATTATTATTTGCTTCGGTGTAGGCATCGAACCCACGACCCTTGGCGCACAAGATCACTACAATCTGCGCCATCGGACCCGTCAAAGAATAGTAATAGAAATTTATGAAATAAATAAATAACTTTGGCGTGAGAATAACTACCGGCAGAGTAGAATAGAACCCCCTACTGCCCAGGTGTCGTAAGAGGCGACTAAGGTACCAAGACCGGCATATGGCGGTATATCCATTCGGAACAGTACAGCTCAAATACACAGGGCGAAGATGGGCAGCAGCATCCCAGTATCCCAGCATCCACTTGGTACAAACTTATTAGTGTTGGGTAGAACGAGGCTCGAAAGAGAGAAGTCAGCAAACTAGCATACTGTCCGCTTGATGATAAACGTGACCGCAGTCCATATACACTCGTGTCATCATGAAGATATCACTAGTGTGTCGCCGACTTTGCGAACTGAAGATACAATGGCACATTTACCCAGTAAATTCACTGCCTCTCTCACCCTTCAAACCGGAACGATAATGCTAGAGTCGCCTCTCTTTTGTACTGAAATATTACAATATCCAACCTCAATAGAGATAAATCGCAAATCCAGCTTTTAAAATAGGTTGTGGTCACAGACATTAGAAAATCGTCCAAGTCTTAGTCCCTACCCATTATCTTTTATTTTATACCAATCCTGTTCCTGATTGATTTACTTCAGCTATGTTAATGTTTTTATCATCACCATTAAATTAAACGAAGCTCGCCCCGAGAGATTATCAATATTTATTTAGACTAATTATCATCATTACAGCCATTGGAAGTCCAAATATATATATATATATATATATATATATATACACACACTCCTTCTCATCACTCTAGTTTTTTGACAAACAGCTATACAGACAGTGACAGCTATACGACTCTGGAACGAGCTTCCGTTGAATATTAAGCAATCCCCGAACAAATTTATCCTGAAATGCTGACTCCGTACTTTATTTACTGATGCTGCTTCTCTAACTTTATAACCCTATTTCAGATGTACGTTATTATATATATATATATAACATGCCTCCCCAAGGAAGGCCATGTTGGCCAAGGAGTTAGCAATCGCAGAGAGCAGCTTTCGCGCATGCCACAGCCCTCCCTATGCATTTGAGCTCGGATGGATATACCGCCATCTGTCAGTTCCGGCACCTTAAACGCCTCTTACGACACCTGGTACAGAGGGAGGTACTATTCTACTCTGTCGGTACCTCACGGCAGAGTTTAGACTAACGAATGCCTCATGTCAGCATGTTTCTATCTCTCTTATTTCCCTTCCAATTTCTCCAGACCTGGAGGCCTCCACTTTTCAGTAGGCAGAGAACTGCTCAGGTCGCTCATTAATGAGCTATCACGTTTAATCCGGTAGCGTTACAATCGACGTCAGGGTAGGCCAGCGAAAGGTTCGTGCGAAAGTTAATATCCAAACTTCACGGCCAATGTCAATGACCCAAGTGTTCCCGCCAGTCGGCCAATTTCCTCACCGGCCAGTCAACATTGGCGCGGCTCCAAGCCTGCTGGCAGTATTTATAATACACCTGATAATGCTCTTTGTTGCCGGCCAAACGTTGGCCATACTTAAAAGACAGATTCCAATTCCTATCTTCCTCTCACGAACGTAATCTCCGTTCTTCTAACTCTCTCGCTCTTAACTCCTTCTCATCACTCTAGTTTTTTGACAAACTCTTTTACAGAGACAGCTATACGAATCTGGAACGAGCTTCCGTTGAATATTAAGCAATCCCTAAACAAATTTATCCCGAAACGCTGTCTCCGTACTTTATTTACTGATGCTGCTTCTCTAACTTTATAACCCTATTTCTGATGTACGTTTTTTCTCTGTTTGAATTATTTATATTGCCATCGTCATCATCATCATTACAGCCATTGCTAGTGCACTGCTGGACATAGGCCTTCCCCAAAGGAGGATTTGTGCCCATAATTGCCGCGCTGGGCAAGCGTGTTGACAATCGTAGAGCGCAGCTTTCGCGACGGGGATGCTGCTGCCCCACCCTATGCATTTAAGCTACACTATCTCGGATGTATATACCGCCATCTGTCGGAGCTGGTACCTTAGTCGCCTCCTACTTGGTACTATAGTGGGAGGTATGGTTGACAGGGCGATAATTCCTACTTGGATTAATTCCGCCATTTGTACTTTGTCATATTTTGTGCAATAAATTTCAATTAATAAATTAATAATACGAGCGAAGACACTTACTGTCTATCATAAACATTTAAAGTAAATCAATTGACTTAGAATTACTGTTCATTACGCCATCTATTGACAACTAGATTGTGTTAGTGATTATTTTTATAAGGCTGGCAACATAAATGAGGTACCGGCAGAGTAGAATAGTACCTCCCACTGCACCAGGGGCGCAGTACCAGAACCGACTGGTGGCGGTATATCCACCCGGAACAGTGCAGCTCAAACGCACAGAGCGGGGATGGGCAGCAGCATCCGAAAGCTGCGGTCTGCAATTGCGAACACGCTTGCCCAGCGCGGCAATTATAGACAAAAAACCTTCTTTCTTGAGGAGGCCTATGTCCAGCAGTGGACTTTCAAGGGCTGGTAAGATGATGAGGATACAATTTCACTACTTCGCTCACCTTTAAAACTGGAATGCGAACATTGCTTTTTACCGGTAAAATGAGTGAGAATGAGACCCCAATGCAGAGAACCTTTGCATGGGGTCTGCCTCATCCAAACATGACATGTTCGAACATATCCATCAGTGGACGTCCTACGGTTGTTAGGTACAATGAAAACCGTGAATCATTATGTATTACATTACTAATATCGATAATTATATATTTAACACTCCATTGTCAACAGGAAGACACTCAAATTTACAACCTGGACTCGTTCAGGTAGTCCAGGAGACTAAAAACGTAAAATTTAACATATTCATCGACATTTTTTTTTCATCATATTCATATAAGACAATTAATTTTAATTCAAACTCAGAAGCAAAATAAAACTCCAATTTGTAATAATTCTGTGAATAAAGATTTTATTTGAGTATATCGAGTAGATATCACACAATCATATGATATATACACAACTAACCAAAAATCTTACCTGTAAATAAAGAAACGACAGTTGTTTATAATTATCACCTTATCTCGATTTATACAACTTAATATTAAATAATTAAACGAAATGAAAATTAAAATAACATTTTATGAAGAGAACATATATGTCTTTGGCAAGGACAGCTCGATTGACGCGACACGCTAACGGTGCGCGCGCATGTACAGATTAGAGAAATATATTACTTTACATTTATAATTCATTATGAGATGTTTATGCATTCAGCTGACTTCCAGATGTGTCGCTTAAATACTTGTGTATTAGGCAACAGAGGGATCACAAATAATTACTTTCATACATATTAATGTCAGATCTGTGTCTGGGTGTTAAATATATGTATTTAAGCGGTATATTTGTAATTACTTTATTGTCTAGTGTCCGTAACAAAAGTTCTTTAGTCTACTTATGGTCTACTTATTGGAATAAGGAGTAACTTTAGAAGGAGTAATTTTGGAACAAGGAGTAACTTTGCAACAAGGAGTAACTTTGGAACAAGAAGTAACTTTGGAACAAAGAGTAACTTTGGAATAAGCAGTAACTCTGGAACAAGCAGTAACCTTAGAACAAGCAGTAACTTTGGAACAAGCAGTAACTTTGGAACAAGGTGTAACTTTGGACCAAGTGTTGCGTTTAGTTATACAATTATGTATGTCACGTTTATCTATTTTATATATGTATTGTCTGCACCACTACATATATATTTTTCTGTTTCGTCTAATGGTTGACTGGAAGATAATGCTGACTAGCATTAAGTCCAATAAAGTTATTTCACAAAATAAATACATTTTGTGCAATAAAGTTAAATAAATAAAAAATAAACAAAGAGTAACTTTGGAACAAGGAGTAACTATAAGTCCGATCCCGATCCTCTACAGCCAAGGTGGCATGTAAAGCGTGAGTTATCACGCCCCCGGCCTACAATATTGGGCAGCCGCCAGAAAGTCCCGCACAATTGTAAGTTTCCACGTTGCGCGCTAAATATAAGCGGTTTTGTGGGTTTTCATAATCGCCACTTGTTTATAGCGGCGCGAGTCTTGTGACACTAACACTCGGGCGTAGGACGTCTACTGAGTACACTGGACATGCACCACAGGACTAGCAAGTCCACTAAATACTAGACATTTGGGGGAGTTGTCGCTCCAAATATCTGTGTAGACCTCATAAGAAGGTCAACTGCCCTGGTGGTACCAATAGCCTGCGGCTGGTGGTACCAATTACCACACACTTATCTAATTTACCGGCAAATAGTTCGCATGACTGTTCGGCAGGCAGGCGAACTCGTTCGAAAGGCAGACATATTACTGGGTAATGTGTCATAATACCTCCAAGTCACAAGATTGGCAACGCGCTAGTGATATCCATTGACGAGCCCGATGGCTCAGATGATAGATGATCCTATCTTATGCGCCAAGGGTCTTAGGTTCGATCCCCACCCAGAACAATTATTTGTAACTTTCTGTGTCGGGGTGTTATTTAAATATATATTTTAGTAATAAATTTGCATTTATTCTGTTGTATGATATCCGTAACACTAGTGTTTATGCCACTTATCTCGGAGTCAGGTCATCGCATGAGATGTCATGTAAATTATTTTTTTATCATAATCATACCAGCTATTGGAAGTCCACTGTTGTGCACAGACCTCCCCAAGATTTTTCTCCGTAATTGCCGCACTGGGCAGACGTGGTGGCAATTGCAAATCGAGGAAGATGCTATTGTCAATCCCCACTCGGTAGTATTTAAGCTGCGCTTTTTCGGATAGGTATACCACCATCAGTCGGCCCCGATACCTTAGTCGCCTCTCATGACACCTGGTACAGAGGGAGGTACTATTCTACAGCGATACCCCACAGCTATCATCGAGCAGTAAGCTTATCTTAAGACTAGACTGCTATCACTGGACTGGTCTTACAACCAAGTTTACTGCATGTTCATTACGCGATCCATCAGAAAAGAAATCTGTACCTATATCGGCATCTGTGAAACTGCAAGCAAGCCTCTGCTGGCCTTGATACCATTTGAACCTACTCCCGGAATAGCATTAACGTTTTAAACAAACGAATCGATAGAGCTACTCGACGGTTTCAATGGCTGAGACAATTGACGAACGGTGCAGCGAAGAGAAGATTGATTCGGATCCCGCAGGCATACAGCATTCAGACGGGCCCGATGTCGCTGATGGTAGTGATCCAGTCGTGTGCGACAAAGGTTCACGACCTTCGATCTTCGTTTGATCCTTGCCCAAGACAAATATTTATATGATGATATTTATGTTTTTTCTGTGTCTGGGTATTACATATATATATTTGAGTAGTATATTTGTAATTCCTCTATTGTCTGATGTTCAATATATATAGATACAAGTGCTCTAAGTGACTAATCTCGGAGTCACGTCAATGTATGAGATGATCTATAAATTCATTTAATATTTTAATTATTATTTATTTACATGGGAAAGGGTACGAAGCGGGTGAACCCGCGGGGTATCGTTAGTATAAAACATATTACATCAAACATCTTAGAATGAATCAGTGATATAGATAACACTGAAAAGCCAATATTCAACCTGAGATCATATACATTCGCCCAAGGTACAACATATTTAATGAAGCTGGTGACATCACCGCCACCACAGTAAAGGTGTAAAATAAATACAGACCACGTTAGTCAGGTGATGGGAGAAGTGGCGCGATGCCTGAGTCATCACTGATCGTACCGTTCGAACACCACACCACGTGTGGCTGGTGGGTTTTGAGAACTGCATCCGGCATAAATCGCCTTTGATGGTAGTCATCCAATGTTTTGTGCAAGTACTTAAATTATGACTTTTATAAGTATTTGCTGTGTGTCTGGGTGTTACTTATAAGTATTATAATTGTGATTCCTCTGTTGTCTGATATCCGCAACACGCGTGCTCTAAGATTCTTATCTCAGAGCCAGGTCAGCATATGAGATGTTATTTTGAAGTGAGGCAGTGTTATAAAAAACATTGCCGTGAGGTACTGGCAGAGTACAATACAACCTGTCTGTACCGGGTGTCGCAAGATGCGACTATGGTACCGGAACCAACAGATGGCGGTATATCCACCCGTAACAGTGTAGGTCAAATGCAACAGGGCGGGCTTGGGCATCAGTATTCCTGCCGCAAATTGCGCTCTGCCATTGATACCACACTTGCCCTGCGCGGCAATATGTTGTCATAATGTAAATTGTGATATTATCTCTATCGTTAATTGATGGATTACTTCTCTATACACCGCTGGAGAGGTGACGACTCAAAAATTTAGTTTCACCAGTACATTCAGATTTTATTATGGTCTGAAGAAATAAGTCTCAACAAAATGGAAGCTTGTTTCAAAATGGTGGTTGGCAACCAAATGCACTTGGACACGTGGATCGCGCATTTGAAAGCATGCGATGTGTCAATTAAGGTTTTATAATTTTATAGGTTGAAAGTGTTGCGACCTTTGTTTTCAAGGTTATAGGTTAATCTATACTTAGTATAGTTCATTTTATTTACATTTTAACTAAGTAACGTTCACTATTGTTATTATGTGCTCCGAACACTAGCGCCATCTATAATGCCTATAGAAGCTACATTTTAAATTATCTGTGCCTGAAGTGTAAACTTGTCAATGTCGTATAAACTTTTTCTTTCTGGTCTTGTCAGCGGAACCGATCACTCGTTATTTTACTTAGAATCCCAAATTATATTAACTATCAATTTCAGTATTCGTGTAATGTTCTTCCACAACGATGAGGTACCAAATTGCTGCCATCGCTTACCGCGTAGCAACACCCATAGTGAGCCTACTAAATCATCAGCTCGTCAACAATTAATTGCAATTAGTTGCACACGTCATTTTTAATGGACCACCATGACAATTAATGTGTTTTCCTCAGTGAGATACGCTTCTGATTGTGCTGGTTTAATTGATACGCGGAATCGCTCTCTGTTACACTCGATGACGAAAAGCTGATGAATTCCAACATTTTTTTTATACGATCCTAAAAGTTTGACAAGCCCAATGTCGCCGATGGTAGTGATCCTATCTTGTGCATCAAGAGTCGTGAGTTCGATTCTCATACGGGCAAATACTTATGTGACGATATCTGTTTTCGTCCTGTGTCTGGGTGTTAAACATAATAATAATAATACTCTTTATTGTACAGCTAAATTCACAAACAATATTAATAGTATGCAATACATAGTGAAGTATAATTGGCGGGCTTATCGCATAGAGCAATTGCTTCCAGGCAACCTTTAAATGTAACATGTGTGGAAAACATTAAAAACACGATTTAGAATGAGGTGTACCAAATAAAAATAAAATATTATTAACGTAAATTCATGACACAAACTTTTGAAACTAAAAAAGAAAACTGTTATACATCCTTAAAATAAATACAGTATTGGCCATGACACAAACTTTTGAAACTAAAAAAGAAAACTGTAATACATCCTTAAAATAAATACAGTATTGGCCAGTAAGAATGCTAGGTTCTAGAATCGAAGTAATTACAGCGATAGATAATACTCCTTCACACTCTTCTTAAATATCTGCAAAGACCGCCGGTAAATATATGTATTTAGGTATAATATTTGTGATTCCTCTGTTGTGTGGAGTCCGTAACACAAGTGCTTTAAGCGACTTACCACGGAGTCAGGTCAACGTATGTGATGTTGTGGGAATTAAAGTCAGCTGAACATCGAAATGTGCAAGCGCGACGGGGATGCTGCATTTGAACCTCAACCAGTGCATTTGAACAATATAGTTACGGATGGATTCTCATCTGTTGGTTCTGGTATCTTAGGCGCCTCTTTCGAAACCTGGTATAGGGGAGGTACTATTCTACTCTGATACAAATATTTAATTTTTGACATAATTATACGGCTTATCGCAATAAAATAATTATGTAGTTGTATCAAACAATAAATTATTCTAATAAAACTTCTCTTTTAAAGGCTTGAAATTATTGTTTTCTGTTTGTTGTGCGGTGCCCGGCTAGTCTATATATGTATGTTGAAATTTGGTGTCACGGTGTTTGTCCAGGGTGATCCAAAACTATTGATCCAAAGTTAAATCATTATTTGCTTACTGTGTACCGTATAATCCAATTTAAGAGACAGGATAGTTTTTATCTCAATTTATAGTATTATCATTTTATTCGATGTGTATATAGATACGATCGCCCTCGGAGAGCTCGCGGAATCTGAGCGGGATCGACTACAATCACTCGAGGGCGCCTCGGAAAGACTCGACCTCAGCACGGGCGGCCGTCGTTAAAGAGTGAATTTAAGTTTTGCAAAATATCTTAAGAAAGCGGGTTATCGCTCAATGGGGCAAGGACTGCACGCATTCGCCGGTGAACAAGGTGTACTACTATACGAAAAACATGCGTGTGAAGTGTTCGTCACTGTGGAGTGCTAGTGAGAAGGCGAGAGAGGGACGCGTTAAGAGTGGTTATGCTATCAGGCGGGAGGACAACGTCTGTAATGGCAACTAGTGTATTATATTTATTACTTATCTCAGAGTCACTAAAGGTACAATTCTTGCAAAAGTTGCCTGCATTAGTACCCACTCTCATCTACCGCGAAATAGTAGTTTTTGCTCTGTTCCGGTTTAAAGGGTCAGAAAATCAGTGTAATCTTCAATTCACAATGTTAGCGACACGCCTGAGTTATGTTTGTGATGACACGAGATATTCTGTGGTCACATTTATTATTAAGCAGAACGTATGCTTGTTTGTTGACTTCATAAAATAAAATGAAAATCAATAAACAGTGGTCATACGAGATGTTGTGTAACTTTATTCAATAAGTTGTTGTTCTGTTCAATAGCCCGATCGACTCTTTTGACCCTACTAGGTCACTAGGGTCGCAGGTAATTTGAGTAATTAGAGTACGTAGCTGCGTTAATGTAATGACCAAGCACACAAAGTGAACGAACCTAATGCTGGGCGACACCTTAACTTGAATGCGAGTTATAAAAAATTCTCAAGACATTCACATGAGGTAGACCTCATACAAATATCGACTGCAATGGTACCTCACTTTCACCTACTTCTACTGCCAAGTAGCAGTGTTCGCATTGCTGTGTTTCAGTTTGAATGGCGAGGGAGGTAGTGAAATTATTGTGACATAATATCTTCTAAACGTAGGCAACGCGCTAGTATTGATATCCTTGATCAATCTTACAGCCATTGGAAGTCCACTTCTCATCTCATCTACCATAACCAGGTAGAAGAGGTACTAAAGTAGGGCCAGGTCAAAAGTCCGAAAAATAACCGAGCGAAGGAATGGAATAATGCGAGTAAAGGAATCGAGAGCCACACATCCATACCCTCTGCGTACCCAGTATGTACTTTATATATCTTAAACAAAAACAATTGGTATTAATTTTAAAATCTCATAGTTACAGATACAAAAAAAAATAATTTCAAAATTATATTCTGTCTATCTAAACGGGCTAATCTCCGAAATGGCTCGACCTATTTCACCTGGACGTACACAAGCTGATAGCTGATATTATAACGAGAGACTTAGGCTACTCCCACCATTCACCATTCCCCACAGAAACTGCCATTTAATCCCGCAAAAAAAGTTCAGATTAAATAAATTTACACAACATCTCATACATTGACCTGTCTGCGGTACAAGTTGCTTAAAGCATATGTAAAAATCGCAATCGCAAATATAATACCTAAATACATTTCTTTAATTCCCAGACACAGAACAAACACAAACAAAATATAAATATTTGACCTGTGGCAGCGAACCCACGACCATCGCCCCACGAGTAGGAACCACAAGTATTTGCGCCATCAAATGCCATGCAGACAGGTACGGGTACGGCTCAGGTGTACTGCGCCGGTCATCAGCTTAAGTGACTGACGCACCGGCACATTCTGGCACGGATATAGAATTGGCTCGCGTCTTGTTTTTGTGTTCACCGCTAGCTGGTGACATCAAGCGTGTCTCTACGGTTTGGGGATGGAACAATGAAGTCTAAATCTATGTTATACCTCGACTAGATTATTTTCATTTCGTAGAATAATACCGGAACCTATCATTACATACGGCCCGCGACGAAGGCTACCATAAATATAGAGTAGAACCTCCCCTTATAGCAGGTACCGTAAGAGGCGATTGGGGTACCGAAACCTATCCTCACATACAGCCCGTGACAAAGGCTACACATAAATATAGAATAGAACCTCCCCTTATAGCAGGTACCGTAAGAGGCGACTGAGGTAACGGAACCTATCATCCCATATAGACCATGACGATGGCTACCAGAAATATAGTATAGTTCCTCTCCCTACAGCAGGTGCCGTAAGAGGCGACTGAGGTACCGAGACCTATCATCACATATAGCCCGTGACGAGGGCTACTAGAAATATAGTATAGTTCCTCTCCCTACAGCAGGTGCCGTAAGAGGCGACTGAGGTACCGGGACCTATCATCACATGTAGTCCGTGCCGCAGGGAACCGACTATACAGTATAGTAACTCCATGTGCCATGTGTCGTAAGAGGCGAATGGGGTACCGAAACTGATCATCACATATAGTCTGTGCTGCGGGATACCGGCAAAAAAGAAACAGTACCTTCCTTTGTACCAGGAGTCTGAGATACCGGAACCTATCATCACATTAAGTCCGTGGGGTACGACCCAGCACGGCTATTGTAGGCAAAAATTCCCCCTAAGGGAGACCTCCGTCCAACAGTGGACGTCCTACGCCTGATATGATGATGATTCGCTCAACTTGCTGACCTTTTTTGAATCCAAAAAGAGAGCCTATAATTTACCCAGTTCGTTGTTGTATTACTTAACTATCATCTACATACGATACTGAATTACTCCACTCATTAGATAAACAATCAAAGTATCATTACTCCAATAAATCATTACCAATTACGCAGACGCAAGTCTAAGGCACAACACATTTTTTTTATATACTTTCGTCGTTTCTTAAAGCTGATATTAGAAACGAGGAAATAAAAATATATATTTTTACACCAGATCGACGAGCAAGCGTACAATCTGATAGTAAACGTCACAGCAGCCTATACACACACGTAATATCACAAGGATATCACTAGCGCGTAGCCAACCTTATGACTTGAAGGTATAATGTCTCATTGCCCAGTCATTTCACCGCCTCTTTCACCATTCAAATCGGAACACAGCAATGCGAACACTACTGTTTGCCGGTAGAAACATGAGTGGGGTACCAATGCAAGCAACCTTTGTATGAGGTCTACCTCTCTCAACCCAAGCAAAACCACACGCAATACCCATTTCAATAAGTAACCGATATAGCAACCTCGACAGCGCCACGGTGCCCAGCGTAATAATTAAAAAAGAAAAAAATGATGCGCGCGCGCCACGCAGTCTGCGTAAGCGCACGTCATCTCATTCACTCGGCGTTTGCCGTCCCGCTCGCGCGTAGGGCGACCACACGCGGTGTCCACTCGCACCCACGCCGTAGGGGTGCCAACTTAGGAAAATAACAAGGTCCCGAATTATTACAAAAATTGAAATTGCTTAATATCTTCTTATCTAAAAAGATTAACGGAATGGCTAAACGACTAAGTGTATATATGATGATATTAACTAGAAAAAAATAAACTTGTTTCAGATGTCAGGCGGGATTGAAACCTGCATTTTTTGCTAGAAAATATCATCTCAAATATAATTCCCATGTTCTATGCATAAAATGCATGCAAAACATCTCAAAATAATAAAGAAATCGTAAATTTTACTAATTAAAATACAATTATGGAAATTTTCAGTCCCTGTGAATGTGTACAATTTGACATTGTTCATGGTTTGGCATGCTATTTTATTAGTGAGACATGAACTCCTTTAGATGGACATACGGACTGACTAAAGCCGCAGGATCGCGCTGGACACAGGCCGCATACAACCGGTCCTATTGGAGATTACTTGGGGAGGTCTATGTCCAGCAGTGGACATGGCTGATATGATGATGATGATAAAGCTCCTTTAGTTCTGTTTTGTCATCCATAACATGTGCAAATAAAAGATTAATTTTTATTATTAGACCAGATCGACCAATAAGCGTACAGTCCGCGTGATAGTAATCCATGCCGCATGCTATATATGCTCCCAATATCACAAGGATATCTTTAGCGCGACCAACCTTGTGACTTTACGAAGGTATCAGATAAGTACATATACTACAAAAAAAGATTTCAATCAAAGTTTGCTTACTGTGTACAGTGTCATCCAATTCATATATGGGATTGTTTATATACCAATTTTTTTACGGGTTATTCCAATTACACAATTATAAAGTTGTAACAGAAATTAAATTATTCTACATCGAGGTTAATTTATTAATGTTTTAACATTCAGTCAGTCAGTCCGGGTGAGATATATAAATAATAAAATTCCCACAACATCTCATACATTGACCTGACTCCGTGGTAAGTCGCTTAAAGCACGCGTGTTACGGATGCCAGACAACAGAGGAATCACAAATATACTACTTAAATACATATATTTTCCAACGATTGCCAACACGTTCACCAATTATGGGCAAAATTCAACCTTTCTTCGGGAGGCCTATGTCCAGCAGTGAACATCCAATGGCTGGTACGATGGATATTAATCGATACAAACTCGAGTATTTGGTTGAAGTTTACATTGTTTCAAAGTATGGTTGGCATCCTTACCCAGACTGTTGACTCGCTTTTGTTATTTTGGGAGTGATTACGTATGAGTGAGGCATTTTATGTATTTTTAGATGGATTTAATGGTCATTTTTTCGAATCTATTCTATACCGGTCATAATGTTCTTGACGGGCTTGATGGCGCAGATGGTAGTGATCCTATCTTGTGCACCAAAACCCACTACGGGTTCTATCCTCACCCAGGACAAACATTTACATGGTGAATTTTTTTTTGTCTAGATGTAAACATTTATTGTATTAGATTTGTGATTTTTCTGTAGCTTTAAGCAATTATGCTATGAGTTGTTGTGTAAAAAAACATAATGAATGTGTTTGTTCGTGTGCTGGAAAATACTAAGGTTTCTGCTGGACATAGGCCTCTTAATAAGGAGGATTTTTGCCTAACATTGTCACGCCAGGCAGGAGAGCGAAAGCGTAAAGTACGTTATATATATATATCGCACCCCTAAATGAAGACTGCATCAACTCAAAATTGAAATTTTTTGTAGACATTTCGAAATTAACGTAAATAATCACATTAGGGTCAATGATTTCCATACTTATTCATACTGAAAATTTCTCTGAACATGCTGCCTGTTGAAATATTTCTGAAAGAATCCGACAGTTTGGTTAAATTTGCGAATAAATGCCAATGTTTCTAGAATTGTTGGAAGTATATTATTTTGAGTTGTTCTAGTCTTCATCTAGAGGTGCGATATATATCATATGCATTTACCACGTTTATTTATTTATTTTGTATATATATTGCCTGCACCACTATATATATATATATTATATTTTTTTTTTTCTGTTTTGTGTAATGGTTGACTAATGGTGGAGATAATGCCATCTGGCATTAAGTCCGCCATTTGTACATTTTGTGCAATAAGGTTAAATAAATAAATAAAATAAAGTACTCCTGATATATTTTATGAGCTACACTTGTTTCAGTCACTCTGTCTGTCCTCCTTTGCAGAATTTCATATTTAATTTCACCCCCAACGACAGCCGCCCGTGCCTAGGTCGAGCTTTTAGAGGCGCTCTCGGGCGATCGCCGTCGATCCCGCTAAAAACCCGCGAGCCTTGCGGGCGCGACCGTAGCTAAACGCGCGGTGGCGGCCGCGGGGTACGCAGGATAATTACGGCCATCGGACCTTCTCACCTATGAGGGGCCCCCCACTCTTTTTTCGGTGGCGCTGGAATTGACGTCTGAGTAGTCTAGCAATAGATTCGTCCGAGAAAAAAAAAACACTTATTTCGTATGGAAGTCCCGCCATCTGGATTTGCTTGAATCGGCAATTTGTATCAACATAGATTTATTTATATAAAAAATTGTGACTGTTTATTTAAATTTCATTAAAATGACATATTTCATCATAGCTGCCCATACCCGCCCTGTTGTATTTGAGCTACACCGCTTTGGATGGATATACCGCCATCGGTTCTGGTACCTCAGTCGCCTCTTACGACATCTGGTACAGGGGGAGATACACGAGAGGACATATATTTCATTACTTACCGGGAAAAGATAAGTTCCCGAGGGCATGGAGGATAAAACTGCTGGATTAAGATATTACAAAAAAACATATATTCCACAGACTTCGCAGCGAGCTGGTCTCCCCACCTACTCTCGATATCCAACTAATTGTTCTTAGAAATCAGTCGGAATCAGCTTTGTTATTAAAGGAAGCCCTTAATTATGATCACGCCACTGCTCCATCGTTATGCAGCGAGAACCATAATTTATTTATTATTTAACGTTTTCCTCGAGTTTCTTACACATACTTCAATATTATTATCATCGTAATCGTGCTATCTTGTGCGCCGAAGGTCACGGGATCGATCCCCAAACAGGACAAACATTTATGCATTTGTGTGTTGAACATATGTATTTAAGTATTACGTAACACGAGTGCTTTAAGCGACTTATCCAAGCGCGGATCCACCGTTGTGGGCACGATGGGCATGCCCACAACCTTAATAGACTTGTGACGTTACACTTTTACGGTCTATTGAGATCGATAGGCTGATGATAATAAACTATATGCCTTAATACAATTTTAAAAAATGTGCCTCAATGACACAGGAAACATTATCCGGGCTAGCTCTCTATACTCTTGCTAAATATACACAAAGATCTGAACCTGGATATTGATGACATTTCAATGTTTTCGCAAAAAAGAAACGTACGTTTGGGTTTGTAATTTAAGTAAGTACCTAAATAAAGTTGTTTAATGTAAAATGTACCTAGCATTTAATTTAATTTAATATTCTTAGACAATGTAAAAAATAATCAAAATCTCGCCTGGTGAATCGCACTTGCTGATCTCACTTACATTACTCCTGATACAACGCCAAGATACCTATTTACCCAGTCTAGTGTCCCTATATTGGCTTACTGGCTACTAGATAAGTTATTGATTGAAATCGGTTTGGATCGAAACTGACTATTTAATTTGAAGAAATCGAGTCTGACTTACTCTTAAGTTTATTTCCATTCCTAAGGCCAAAGTCCTGATGCTCAGAATTAAGGAAATAATCTAATTCAAAAGTTTATAAACGACTTGCATGATTGTTAATGTTCACATGTTCAAGCACACTCGTACTTAGCCGATTTTCTAGTAGCTGTGACCACAACCATTTTTGAGTGTTGAAACCGCGCTTGGACTTATCACGGAGTCGGGTCAATGTTTGAGATGTACAGTGTTATTATTATACAATTAGAAATGTGGTGAAAGCTATACGTCCAACAATAGATGTCTTTCTGATACGGCGATAGAAGGGGGAAGTTTTAGGCGTTACACTATCTAGGTTAAAAACTGTCCCATATAATTTTAAACTGATATTGACATTGGTCGTTATCAGTAACAAATGCTAAAATATCTTGCAGATAACACGCGTATTTATCAATGAACTATCGAAAAGGCTTAGATAGGGCGATAGTGCTTAAGGAAAATTACTAGTTCTAATCTCTTGACAGGCATGTTTGAGTAGATCATATCGGCTAGACATAGGCTTTCCTGGGTTATTTCTAATAGCACCGGTTGAATGCGACCTACAAGCAAAGTTCTTCTGCAGTTCTAGCCAGATTATCTGTAAGTGAACCACCATGTGGGTGGACTTCCTGCTCTGCGCATGCCGGTGCGTGGTCTCCATTCCAGAAACTTAAGGATCCATCGGTCTACTGCCCCTTTAACTCGCTAATCTACTGGGCTATGTTAGTAAGTTTGGTTCTTCCACGGATATCCTCATCCCTGATTCCATCACGCAAAGAGACGGTAATCAGGACTAGGTTTCTTATGCTGGCATTCAATTTGCTGAGGCTGTGCCGGTAACTTTGGTTCAATACGGATATTCTCATTCCTGATTAAATCGCGCAAAGAGAATCGGTTGTCAGGTCAACGTTTCTTGTGCCAGGTCAACTTGCTGGGCTTTGTCGGTAACTTTGGTACTATCACGGATATCCTCATTCCTGCTTCGATCACCAAAGAAGCTTCAAATATTGCTCTCTCCATAGTTTCTTGGGCTTTTTTGGATTGGCTTATAAGACCCTCGGTTAAAGATCACGTTTCAGTGCCATAAGTCATCACTGTTTTGTACTCGTAGTACATATATTTTGCAGTTTCTTCAATGCTGTCCAGTAGGGCTGATCTCTTTCTTGAAGTTGCAACTTATTCAACTGGACTATTTTTCTTAGGTAGCATCAAAAACGTTAAGAGGTCAGTTCTCATCTCTCATCATCATCATCATACCAGCCGTTAAAAGTCCACTGTTAAACATACGCCTCCCCAAAGAAATGGCCCATGTTACCCATAATTGCCGCACTGGACAAGCGTGTTGGCAATCGCAGAGCGCAGCTTTCGCGATGGGGAAGCTGCTGCCCATTACCGCCCTGTACATTTGAGTGACTTTTCTGCATGGATATCCCGCCATCCATCGGTTCTGGTGCCTTACTCGCCTCTTACGACACCTGGTACAGGGGGAGGAACTATTCTACTCTGCCGGTGGCTCACGTATTTAAGTATTATATTTGTGATTCCTCTGTTGTCTTATGTCTGTAACACGCGTGCTTTAAGCGACTTGCCACGGAGTCAGGTCAATGTTTGAGATGTTCTGAAAATTATTCATTTACCATCTACTTCTAATGTTTGTTATTATGATTACAAATTAAGTCCGTTTAGTGTTTATTTAGCTGAAAAAATATAAATAATTAACGAGTCGATACATTTAATGAGTCATATAACGCGGCTAAATGATTCAAGAGAGATTTATATTAAAATAATTATGATAATTGTTTCTTGATGGTAAGTCGCTTAATACACTTTTGTTACGGACACCAGACAACAGAGGAATCACAAATATACTACTTAAATACATATATTTAACAACCAGACACAGAACAAACACAAATATCATCATATAAATATTTGCTTTGGGTAAGAATGGAACCGACGACCCTTAGCGCACAAGATAGGATCACTATCATCTGCGTCATCGGGCCAGTCGACTAGTAAGTTCATTGCCTGTCGTATGCCCCCCAAAATAGGGTGGAATTTCGTCCATAATTGCCGCGTTGAGTAAGCGTGTCGGCAATCGAAGGGAGCAGTTGTCGCGACGGGGACGCTACAACCCATCCCTGCCCTGTGTGTTTGAGGTACACCGTTACGGGAGTATATACCGCCATCTGTCGGCTCCGGTACCTCTGTCGCCTCTTACGACACCTGGTGTGGGGTACTCTGCTGGTACCCCACCGCAAATATCTATATAATGTTAGTTGTGTTTGTTCCGTATCTGGGTGTTAAAATATGTATTTAAGTATTACATTTGTGATTCCTCGGCTGTCTGGCGTCCGTAACACAAGTACTTTAAGCGACAGATCAATGTATAAAATTTTGCGTGAATATCTGTATATATATTACCAAGGGCTGTGAGTTAAAAATAATTGAACTATACACACATACAATAAAAACGTACGTACGTTATTATATTTAGAAATTTAGTAACGGTATTTTCCTGTGTTTTGTACAGGAGTGTTTTGGCACTGTCTCTAGTCAGTACGATGTGTGATACAAAATTAACTATCCGACATGTTTCGAGGTTCAAAAGGGATAAACTATATATCATCACCATTATACCAGCCATTGGAAGTCCACTGCTGGACATATGCCTCTTTAAAACAGGAGGTTTTTGACCATAAATGCCGCGCTGGTCGACCGTGTTGGCAATCGCAGCTTTCACGACGGGGATGCTGCTGCCCATTCTCGCCCTATACATTTGAGCTGCAATGTTTCGATATACCGCCATCTGTCGGTTTTGGCACCTTAATCGCCTCTTACGACACCAAGTGCTGTGGGAGGAACTACTCTACTCGGCCGGTACCTCACGGCAACCTATGTATTAATCAAACTTCACCGCGAAGTCTTTTACCCAAACCTGATACGTAATTTCAGAGCTGGCCGCGTCCATACACACAGACGCGACAAAAAATCCCTACTAATATTATAAATGCGAAAGTAACTGTGTCTGTCTGTCGCTTTACGCTTACGCTTTCCCGCTTAAAACTAGAAACCGATTTTAATGAAATTTGGCACAGACAATCTTTAGACCCTGACAAAGGCTATTTTTTAATTCGAAATAAGGGTTGTAAGGGGTCGAAAAGGGGGATGAAAATTTGTATGTTAATATCTCTATTTTTAGAGCTAGAAACTTGAAACTTGTTTTTCAGGCCATTGATTCGATATAAATAAACGTGACATTCAAAGTTTATATAAGTGAAGGCATAGAGGTATGGTACCTAAAAAAATTATTCGCGGCCACAGCTAGTTATTATAAATATAATATACAGTGATAATTTATGTACACAGGTAGAACCCTTCTCGAATAATAAACAAATAAATAATGCATTATCAGCTGTACCGGCGACCTCGATTTTTTGTTACTGAAATATTCCACAGTAAACAAGGCCGAGTTGTAAACAATCATGCATGGCGTGTTAGTCGATGGGTACCCGCAGGGTAGAATAGTACCCCACCCTGTACCAGGTGTCGTGACGTCCGGAATCGACAGATGGCGGTATATCCACGCGAAATCATCATCATTATATCAGCCATTGGAGGTCCACTGTTAGACATAATCCTCCCGAAGATAGAAGGGAATTTTGCCCATAATTTGCCACGCTGGGCAAGCGTGTTGGCAATCGCAACAGCTCAACTATCGTGACAGGGATGCTGCGGCCCATTCTCGGCCTGTGCATATCTGCTACATTGTTTTCGATGGATACACCGCCATCAGTCGGTTTCGGTACCTTAGTTTGGTACGGGAGTAGGTACTTTTTACAGCACGATTACTGTCACGAAACTGCTCTGTGCAACAATGACGGGTACAATTCCCCCTTTCCTAGGGACGCGTATGTCTACCCGTAAACTTAGGCTGCAATGATGACGATGAAGGTATTCGTGCTAATCTAGAGGTGAACCTCATACAAATGTCTGCATTGGTACCTCATTATCATCATCATGACATTTATATCAATTACACCTATTTCTATCAAACAGCAGTGTTCGCAATCCGGTGTGATGACAGATAGAGGCAGTGACATCACTGGGCATTGCGATATTACATCTTTAAGTCCCAAGGTTAGCTATACCTACAATGTCAAAGTCTAATAAAACATTATTTAAATAGACCTATCATAGGCACTTTCAAATTGTAAAAAGAATACGGGTACAGATTTGCTAACTACATTTTTACACGTGTAATAAGAGTCATCATCATACTGGCCATTGGAAGTCCACTGCTGGACATGAGCCTCTCCAAGAAAGAAAGTTTTAGCCCATATTTGCCGCGCTGGGCAAGCGTGTTGGCAATCTACGATTTGCTCACAGGCTTGTTAGTGTTTATCCCCGCCTTGTGCATTTGAGCTGTTTCGGATGGATATACCGCCACCTATCGATCCTGGTACCTTAGTCGCCTCTTACGACCTGGTACCGAGGTTGGTACTATTCTATTTTGCCGGTACCTTACGGCAAACTATATTTACTATGTATTAATAAAACTTCATCGCGAAGTCTTTTACACAAACCTGACCCGAAATTTCAGAACTGGCCGCGTCCATACACACAGACGCGACGATAAATCCCTACTAATATTATAAATGCGAAAGTAACCTCACGCGAATAAAAGTTATTTAAACAAATAGGTCATTGAGTGTCCTATTTTAATACTAGACTGCCGGCACCAGACGGATCTTAAAACTAAGTTTATAGCATACGTTTGTGATATCCTTGTGATATTACGAGCGTATATAGGCGTATATACGCGATGACTCTTAGTATTGCAGACTTCACTCTTGTTTTTCGCCATAGGCACACGAAAAAAGCTTACTAATATTTTAAACGCGAAAGTTTGTATGTAATTTAGTGTGTTATTCTTTCTCGCCGGAACGGCTGACCGGATCTCGGTCTAATTTAGCACACCTATTGTTGATAGACTGGATAAACAGGCTACATTTAATCCAGAAAACATGTTTCCGTGGATAGCATAATTTCCGACTGATTTCACTGACTTTACCTGACTCCGTGGTAATTCGCTTATAGCAATTGTGTTACGGACATCAGACAACAGAGGAGTCACAAATATAAATACTTAAAAACATATTTTTAACAACCAGACACAGAAACTAGACCATCGAACCCACGATCCTATTTTGTGTGCCTAGCACAACATAGGATCACTACCGGCTACCTATTTAATCCTCTTCAAGGAATCAGCACGATTATTTACAAGATTTATCTGTCAGAGAGTGAGATATTTCGTCCCGGAATAACGAGTGTTCCTTAGGGATGAAATGTAAAACAAAGATCTCGCGGTCAAAGAACTGACGGTAAATTTGTATTGTTAAAGACAAATTGTGAAACTAGAACATCGAACCTACGACCCTAGGCACACAACATAGGATCACTACCGGCTACCTATTTAATTCTCTCCAAGGAATCAGCACGATTATTTGCACGATTTATCTGTCAGAGAGTAAGATATACTTCGTCCCGGAATAACGAGTGTTCCTTAGGGATGAAATGTAAAACAAAGATCTCGCGGTCAATGAACTGACGGTAAACTAGTATTGTTTATGCTAAATTGTCGTTAATCTATTTTGGCATGTGGATAGATCAAGTCACACTAAGATATCAGGAATACAAGATTTCCCGAGGGAACCAGTGTACCTATAATGAACCTACAGTAAATTTAATTTTAACAACCATCCAGTACCGGCAGACTGTTTTGATTTAAACCTACTTATTATATGTTAAGTGACCCTTATAAATACATAGTATAAAACTAAATCGCTTTCCACTGTCCGTCTGTCCATATGTATGCTTAGATCTTTAAAAATACGAAACAGATTTTGATGCAATTTTTTTAAATAGATGGAGTGATTTACGAGGAAGGTTTATATGTATAATATATGCATAATATAGTAGAGAAACACTGATCATTGCCTCAAATGTGATGTAGTAAATAAACTTAATTTTTACATACATAGCAAACGCTGGCTGAACCCGACGAGAGATACATAAAAACAATGTACTACAGTATTGTACACCATAAAAAGGTCTATATATAAGTCCGCAGTGGTTCACAATAACCCTTTTTTATTCCTCATTGGACGTGCAAAACCGGGGCGGGTCGCTAGTAATAAATAATAATAAATTCACACAACATCTTATACATTGACCTGACTCCGAGATAAGTAGCTCAAACCACTTTCATACTTACACCAGACAACAGAGGAATCACAGATATAATACTAAAACACATATTTGACAAATAACACAAATATTCATCATAGAAATATTTGTCCTGCACCACCGAATACGCCATCGGTCATCCCACGAGGTCATCAGGATCATCAGGCCATCAAACTATGATAAATAGTGTACGTTAGCGTATTTCACGTGATTCATTATACAAATGTTTGTCCTGCACCACCGGATGCGCAATCGGTCAACCCGCGAGGTCATCAGGGTCATCAGGTCATCATACTATGATAAATAATGTACGTTAGCGTATTCCTGGTATCACGTAAGCGTATCTCACGTGATTCATTATACTAATGTTTGTCCTGCACCACCGAATGCGCCATCGGTCATCCCGCGAGGTCATCAGGATCATCAGGTCATCATACTGTGATAAATAGTGTACGTAAGCGTGCTTTACGTATCACGTGCTACTATGAGAGAATGTAAGCAACGAGAAAATGATCAGTTATAATTCTGCGCCGGTGCCAGCGAGCGCGACTTTAAATCATACATTAATTGCTTGTTTACAATACCTATGCACGGGATTAGACTGGAATCGCTATACCGTTGGCAGACACGTGTTCACCGTCTTGTAGCTACGCGGCGAGTAAAAACTGTACGTGAGGTATACCGCATACAAATCGTCTGTATTGGTACCTCACTCTCACCTATTTTTACCGCCAAATAGCAGTGTTCACATTGCTTTGTTCCGGCTTGAATAGTAAGAGAGAGAGGGAAATTAGTGGGTACTTTTTTATTTATTTAACTTTATTGCACAAAATATTACAAAATGTACAAATGGCGGACTTAACGCCAGCTGGCATTATCACCCAGTCAACCATTACACGAAACAGATAAAATATATATATAATGGTGCAGACAATATATATACAAAATAGATAAACGTTACATATATATTTGTATAAATAAACACAATTAATACATATAATATAAAAAATATATATATAAAATAACGTACATCAGAAATAGGGTTATAAAGTTAGAGAAGCAGCATCAGTAAATAAAGTACGGAGAAAGAGTTTCAGGATAAGTTTGTTTGGGGATTGCTTAATATTCTACGGAAACACATTCCAGAGCGTATAGCTGTCACTGTAAAAGAGTTTGTCATAAAACTAGAGTGACGAGAAGGAGTTAAGAGCGAGAGAGTATTAGAAGCACGGAGATTACGTTCGTGAAAGGAAGATAGGAATTGGAATTGGAATCTGTCCTTTAATTGAGTTGGTGCGTACGGATCAAGTATTGAAAATAGTATGGTTAGAATTCGAATTTTGCGACGTTCACGAATAAGAAGCCAGACGAGAAGAAGAGAGAGAAGGGTAATGTAAAATAGTATCTTCAAGTCATATTTATCACATCAGCCATTGGAAGTCCACTGTAATATTACGAGCGTTTATTGCTCGCGAAGACGGTAAAAATGTACACTTGTTTGTCTGTCTTACCAACGCCGTCCTGTCTTAACTTCATACTAATGTTTATCTTAAAAAATACCCCAACTATAAATTTAGGCATAAACGTTTCTCATCTCAGTGCGAGTAAGAATGAACTCGCGGTTACGTTTACCATCAAGCGGACCGTATGCTTGTTTGTTGACTACAACACAAAATACACCATGGGATTACACCAAAAAAGGTTGCGAGATATCGCCTCATACCACAATCCTCACATAAATGCCTCATGCCTCACAATATAAAATTACAGCATCGAGCAATACACCGACCGTGGTACGAGGGTGGAAGCACGGCTTATTGACTGTATGCTTGTTTGCTGTCTACAACAGCAAATACACCATCGGATTACACCAACAAAAACAGAGCGAGACATCCCCCTGTACCACAATCCTCACATAAATACCTCATGCCTCACAATATGAAATTACAGCATCGAGCAACACACCGACCG
>JACJUM010005599.1:4377064-4428958 GCA_020976665.1 Heortia vitessoides
TTGACCGTATGTATGTTTGCTGACTACAACAGCGAATACACCATCGGGTTACACCAACAAAAACAGTGCGAGATATCGCCCCGTACCACAATCCTCACATAACTGCTAGTGCAATAAGCAATTCAAGCTTAGAGCGACACTACCGCCAGCTCTCCCCGATCGTGGTACAAGGGTGGGACCGCAGCTTGTTGGACATGCATTTATTCCGACAGATTACGAACGAGGAAGCAAAATGAGATGATAAGACAACATTATCGCCAATTTCGACCTTCTGGCTAATGACATAAGCGCTACTGGTGGGTGTGGCGAGATTGCCATCGGGACAGTTGTTAGGGCTGCACATTGGAGTTACAATTGAATCCTGTTGATATTACAACCGTGGGGTACCAGTAGAGAAGAACAGTACCTCCCTCTGTAAAGTAGGTCGTAAGAGCTGACCGAGGTACCGGAAACAATAGATAGCGGTATTTGAAATAGTGTAGCTCAAATGTCGCTTACGAATGGGACGGGAACGGAAATTTTTTTTTAGTTCAGATCAGATCCACACAAGCATACAGTCCACATCACCGGAGCCTTCAAAGACGCTCGTAAATATCACAAGGATATCACTAGCGCGTGGTCAACCTTGTGAATTGAAGAATTATACATATCAATATTTTGCCAAAAGAAACATATTAACAATTATTTGCCAAAAGAAATAATGGACATAAAAAACCAAAAATAATAATAATACCTAAATACTTTACACCAAACATAAAAATACATAAAAAAAACAGTAATTAAAAAGTAGTATTAATCCTGTCTTGGGGATGACTATGCCTAGCAATGGATTTTTTTTAGTTGATATGATATTGATGAATGTTATCATACCAGCCATTGGAAGTCCACTGCTGAAAATAACATGCCGCGGCGGGCAAGCGTGTTGCAAATCGTAGAGTGTAGCTATCGGGATGCTGCAGCCTATCTGCATCTGTTCTGGTAGGTACCTTAGTCGCCTCTTACGACACCTGGTGCAGTGGACAATACTAATACTAGTCTACCTCGCGGCAACGATGTTATAATATATATATATATAAATCGCAGCCAACCCTGTCTTTTCACGAGATATCGCCTTATCAGTCTATTTGCCGTGTCGGTTAGCAATGTCAGCAGACACAAGTTGATTGGAGGGATTGCGTGATAGTTATAGCTGATGATAACTGACATACATATTGTACTATCATCGTTATATCAGCCGTTGGACGTCCACTGCTGTAAACACCCTCCACCCCGCCTTCCGAAGTGATTTCTAATAGAACACGGTTGAAGGTATACAGCTCGTATCCACCGCAATCGGAAAGTGCGGTTCAAATCAAACCGTCTGTCTTAGATAGTATTTATTTTTTAATAAACCAGGTCGACAGAAAAGGCCTATCTATAGTCCGCGTAATAGTAAGCGATATAGATTTTTCACACAACCAAAGTAGTGGGCAAAGCCTAGAATCATCGTACGATGAGCCTCTGGGAATTGGTCTTTAAAGAAAGAACTATTGAATTAGAAGACAACCGTCTTGGTAGCCGGGTAGAAGACTAGTTCACGGAGGTTGGGGGGGGGGGGGGGGGGGGGGGGGGAACGGGGGGGGCAAGTGTAATAATTGTAGAATGCTGACACAGCAGAAAAGGGAAGGCAGGTGTGGCACTAAGGAATGCAATAACAGAACGTCACAAACAATCGAAGAAAGTGTCAAATTATCTCAAGCTTAGGTGTTTCACGAACTAATGCCAACAGTGACGGATTTCTATCGTATCATAATCATTATTACAGCTATTCGAAGTCCACTGCTGGACATAGACTTCCCCAAGGAAAGGGGGAATTTTGCCCATAATTGCCGCGTTGGGCAAAGCGTGTTGGCAATCGCAGAGCGCAGCTTTCGCGACAGAGATGCCGCTGGCCATCCCTACCCTATGGATTTAATCTACACAGTCTCCAATGGATTTACCGCCATCTCTCGGCTCTGGGTCCTTGGTCGTCTTTTACGATATTTGCTACAGAGGGAGGTACTACATATTCTGCTCTGCCAGTACCTCACGGCAAAGCCGGCACCACACGGCTATCTATCTATCGGACCAACGATCTATAATAAACATTGCAGCCAAGTTATTGTTAAACATCATTGGGGCGAACACGATGGCGCAGATAGTAGTGATCTAATCTTGTGCGCAAAATGTCATGGGTTCAATTCCCATCCAGAACGAACATTTATATGCTTTGTGATTACTATAATTCAAGTATAGACACTTCAATTGGGGACGAGCCCGATGGCGCAGATGGTAGTGATCCTATCTTCGGCGCCAAGAGCCGTGGGTTTGATTCCTACCTAAACAAATATTTATATGATGATGTTTGTGTTTCCTCTATTGTCTGGGATACATAACAGAAGTGCTTTAAACGATTTACCACTGAGTCAGGTGATGTTGTGAGAATTTAATTATAATTTAGTTTAAATATTTATATGTATAAATGAGTCACAAAAACAGTTTCGTATTTGTTTAAAAGTTAAAACACTATTCTAGAACCTAGGTCTAAATTAGTCACTACCTAGACGGCACTAACCAGTTCTAACTGAAAAGTTATTACATCATATGTTAACCAGATGATGCATAAGGCCAAAACTATATCATCATCGAGATAAATTAGTCATTTATGTCATAATTAAATTTAAACCTAGAAACTGACTCATGTATGACTTTTGCGGTTAATTTTTGACAGAGCTTGTAGTTGATGTAGTAATATAATCATATAAAAATCCACACCACACTTTGTGATAATCCATTGGTACTGGCCCAAGTACACTTGGAAGTCAACCAGACCTTGTCTCCAGCTTGCTTAGGCTAGAAAAAATATCAAAAACTTTTTTATAGCTTTGTTTAAAATTAAATGCTTTAAACAAAGCTATAAAAAAAGAGAGCCATAGTGAAACTACAATAAATAAATTTTTGTAATGTGAGAAACACAGTTTGCAGACCTTACAGTACATATCAAAGAAGCAGTTCAAGAAGCCCACAAAGAAAGAAACTGTGATGAGTAGCAGCTATTTTAAAAAGTTATTTTGAATCTATAATGGAAGATAATAAATCACATATTTATATTGCCTTTAAATATCTTTATATATAAGAATCTAATGTCACAGTGCTTGTTTGGGATGAACTTTTTAAGTACAGAAAAGGCTTTAATCAATTTTTGCTCCCTGTAAAATCATTTTGGATTTGAATTAAGCTATTTTGATATACTATCAGGCTCAATAGCACAAATGGTCATATGTAATCCTTTGGTTGATGTCTATCCAGGACAAATATTTATACAATGAATATTTGAGTTTGTTCTGTATCTGGGTGTCAAATATTTTTATTTAGTATTTTAGTATTATATTTGCGATTCAAGTTTTCTGTTATCAATACAACTGCTTTTAAAAACTTACCTCCAAGTCAGGCTTTAACCAACCACCATAGGGCAAGAATAGGGTATATGACCACGCAATAATGTCATTGTTGTTTTTATACAGGCAAGGTACAATCATAAAGAAAAAAAATTATCATGTAATAGAGTAATAATCATTATTTTGAAGTTGTTGTTTGGGATTTGTATTCATTTGTCTGCCACATATTTAATGTCATGGTGGTCAAGTATTATGCGCATTCTGTTCTAGTATCTTACATTTACACCTTCCACACAAAAATACATACATCATGCCTGTGTCCCCTGGTCCTTCTTTAATATCTCTTGTTCTACTGCACTTGTTGTTGCATTTTGAAGTAAATTAGTAATATTCTTTCTATTTTATTTTTTAAATAATACTTTTTAAAGAAATACCATATAATAATTTTAGCAACAAGCTTATTACAGAATAATGCCAAATTAAGCTGATTCAACAGCTTTTATAATATACATAATTTTCATATACCCAGGGTTGCTTGTAAGAAATTGCTCATAGAAACTGGGTTGCCAATGAACAATTTAATGAGGTTCAATTCAAATGTTTGTGTATTATTAAGTATTGTACAATATCCTTTGCCAATCACTTAATATTATGAATGTTAAATGCATCATACATTATTGTTCATAAATATGCAAGAGTATATTCAATATAAAACAAATGGAATTTATTGCAACTTTTATATATATATGTAAATATATATATATTAAGAAAATTAACAAATAAAAAATATTATTCTTTTCTATCATTTTTACACTGTTATTGTACAGAAGATTTTATATTGTAAAATATAAATTATAATATTAATATGTACATACAAAGCTGAGCTACACATAGATTTGATATGTAGATATTAACATATTTAAACTGCATTATATATGTGGCTTTGTTTTATGTGTATGTATGTAATGTACATACATTATTGTATTATCAAGTGACAATAACTATAATCACAGTTTCAAAGTAATGCTGTAGAATAGTTAAAGGTTTTAAATGGATGTCTATTATAGAAGGAAATGGGGTAGAATTGTTTTTATATAATATTCACATGTAAAGATTGTTTATCAAGTTTCTTGATGGTTGCAAGCATCAGTACCATGAAATCTTTGTAAAATACCCATAAAAAGTATTGTGAAAAATTTTGCAAGTGGGTAAAAGTAAAACAAAAATTTCAGCATTCACAGGAAATTTCATGGAATTGATATACAGTTATAAGATGTTGATGAATTATACCAAAAATACATTTTAACTGAACTTACAGTCCAGTTAGACAATACCTACTTAAACTAGATTCTTATTAGTTAGTTCAGTAAGGTTATGGACTTACCATCTTGCCATGGATTTGCGGGCTCAAAATATTGAGTCACTATATGCTCCTCATCAGGGAATGAGACTGTTCTTCGCTTTTTTTTCTTTTCGACACTATCATTATTGAAAACCCCAATATCAAGGGTACAGTCAGATACAATTTGCACTTCTGCCGCATTCGGACATGGAGTATTAATATCAGGGTCGGTAGACATATCTATTGCGTGAACTAATGTTACATATTACCAGATTCGAACACATTAGCAACAAATCTCACTAAAAATCCACAATTGAAAACACAAGTAATGACACAACACGCACTCTCGATTATCTCGCACCGTATTTTAACACAAAACACACATTATTATACCGGCCATTGCATATTTTTTTCGACGATCGACGATTTCTTACTATTTTTATTGTTCGTTCAAAATCAAAACATTCCGCACCTTTCATACACCGTTTGCCGCCATATTGGATTGAACGAGACAAAAGGAAAGATTTTAGCGGCTGATGATAGAGGGCGCCAAATTATGGAATGTTGCCATTCCATTTTCATGGCCCTCTCGAAATTTGTTTCTTTATTATTTGTTAATTCTTCTTAACTATTCAACTTAACATTTATAAAGTATAAGAAATAATTCTTCGACAAGTCGTTAAAATTATGTATTTGAGTCAATTTACGAAACATACGAAATATCAGAGCTATCTATTGAGCGGCGATAGAAACCCTTATGAACTTACACGTTTGGAAAAAGAAATAACAGATAACGCGTTGAGTACTTTAATGAAGTCGTGTTTAGTTCAGCTACTTGGTAAAAGATGACGCACATTTAATTATTGTAAAAATGTTAATACTGCCTTTCTACTAGTTTAGTTGTTTGTTTTTAACTAATTAACTAGTTACAATATTTTTCTTAACGTAAAATTATATATACATATATATATATATATTAATCTATGATAAATTCTATATCTCAATTTGAATGAATAGTAATTTCTTATGAGAATAGAGATCTATAAACATTCAATTTACGAGCCTTTGTGTATCATAAGTATGATTTAGTCTTCCGTTTTTATCATCATGGTTTATAAATGTGACCATTTTGATTGACTTGCTCCAATTCTCGAATCAATCTCGAATTCAATATATATTTTTTTGTTCTTCCTTAGTTGTGGCATGTGTCAATATTTTTGATAATTAATTTTTTAATGAATCGTAAATTTGAAAATTATTACTATTGGTACATATATATAAATGTTTGTGCTTTCATTTAAGCGAAACATGACGTACTGTTGTTAAATTATGTTAACATTTTAATTAATATTATTTTTATAAATTTTCATTATTTCTAACGAATGTTATAAGTTATTCTATTAGGTACTAACTTCCAATAATTACTTAGGTAAGTTAATGCTGTTGTGAAGACTATTAAGATGATGTTTAGGATTATAATCTTGTTTTTCTAACTTAATTATATTAACAACTATGTATAGTTGTAATCTGTAGTCTTATAAACTAGATGAAAAAAAAAATACTGCGTTTGAAACAAATTAATGAATAAAAATCAATTCAGGTAACTAAAATTATTTATTAAAACTCAACATCACATATTATCCGTTTTATACACAATTTTGTTCTTATATCTAAACATTAAAAACTAAACGTTTACATATAGTACAATGTATATTTGTATAATTCATTTTGTCATGAATACATTCATGGCGTTTCATATATTTGTTATACTCTATATAATATATATATATATATACATATAAAGGACACAACAATTATGTTAGGTGGCACTTTTTATATGGTTGCATTGACAATATATAACAAATTTTAACTAATTAAGTCACATTTTTCGTAATAACAGTAGGTATATAATTATCACAGTGGCATAAAGCTAGATATATAATATGCGCCGTAGAATAATTACATAGTGGAAGGAGAGGGAGGACTGTTTACATAACTTACCATCTCAAGTTAAATATTTTTTCAGTAAACCTTTGTGATACAACAGCTGATACAGCAACGGCGGCCATCTTTGTTTTCCTATATTTTTGATAAAATGTTTAGTAGGTAATTGATAATCTATTTATTTAATATCCAATCATTTAGAATTGTCTTTGATGATTGGCCCACGACACAAAATTACAATAAAATACGATACACCTAAAACTGAAATAAATCAAGGAGACAAATATGATCATCAATGCAACCACGGTTTCAATCAAATTTGTTAGTTGAAATATCACCAAAGATCGAAATGCTCTGTTTCTAAAATACCATAAAGAAATGGCTAACAGTTGATATATTTTATTTACTTGTTGTGAATAAAATGATTAAACGGGCTCGATGGCGCAGATGGTAATGATCCTATGTTGTGCGTTAAGGGTAGTTTTCAGACCTTTTAATGTTACAGCTATACATTTAAGTATATAGAGATTTTAGAAACAGAGCACTTTGTACAAATAACAACAGTAATTCAAAAATTACAATTTAGTATACCTATGTTTCCATTTTGAAAATAACGAAAAATATCTCGTAGTATATCTCTCTATCTGAAATTTGAATACAAATTCGGAGATCGGTAATTGGCAACATCAACTTGTCTGTCTAAAACTTCTTAACCTATATCGACCTCTTTTACTCAAACTTTGAGTTTAAAATCGGTTGAGGTATTTGACAACTTTGTTTCGGTCTACAATGGTCTCTCCAATTTTATTGCTTCACAAATAATCTTTCAATTGAGAATGACCTGTAAAATAAAGGATGTGAGCTCAAAATTGTTTAAAATATTTTTAAGTTAAGAAGTATGCTGGCAACCCTACCTAAGAATGTAATAAATGATTTTGCAGATAAGATAGTTAGGCCGAATATTTATTGCACATCTTTAAAAAAAAATAACAAACGCCTTATCCTATTCGTATCTACTGATTTTTTATACATTACACTTTGTCCTAAAATCACAATTGGCCAATTTTTAATATATAAGAAATATATTCGTACTAGAATTACAACTAATTAAACATTTTCATCATAAATTCTCCTTTTCGTAAACAATTACATTACTGCTTATATATATATAACAGTAAAGATCTCTTTTTGCGCGAGATAAGATGCGACTGAGGATTGGAACCGACAGATGGCGGTATATACGTAGCGGAATCCACATCGCTAAGCTAGGCCTTCCTAGCATGGCATTTATAGACAAAAGGAAGGCCTGCCCAACAGATGTCCTACAACGACAAGACTGAATTACCCAAATACATATAAATTCGTCTTGCGTCTTTCGGTAATATCATAAAATTAATTAACGGTAACATTTTAAATACATATATTTAATATATCTCACCTCTAGATCAAAACTGTATAATTCTAAAAATTTCTTTTAACCATTTGGCACTTTTCATATTTTTTACTCATTTCCATGAAGACTAGTTTCATTACAAATTACAAAAAAAATCTCTATGATTCTATTAGAATCGTTACATTAATCAATTTTAAATTACTTAAGTATCAGTGAAGTGAGTCAGTTGTATACAATTATGACGTCACATGGCACACTTCATGTACAATATTCATTCGATTGATATGTTTTACATTTATTATTAAGTAGGTACATCAACGATTGGTCGCGAGAATTATTCTTCACAACGCAGAGGCGTATTGGAGGGGGGGGGGGGGGGGGGAATGAGCCGTGCCCAGCCGAGGATGTTGGGCTACCATTTCGCAGTTGTAAATTGACGACTGCGTGAGTGAGTGCATCATCGCATCGCCTGAAAATTAACCCTAGATAGGTACTCCAATGCCAATACCATACGAACACTTGTACCTATAATGCCAGTTTTCATCTAGATGTGTGGTATTTCATTAAATGTTTTCTTTATATGTCCCAATTTGAATAATAACAAATGTATATAGTATATTACAACAATACATTGACATAATATCGTGCACAAGGCAACAGATCAACTGAAACAAACATTGAAACACAATTAATCTTCTATAGGGGGAAGTCCCGTAACGCCGGACGGCACCTAGCACTGGACACTCGTACTATTTAAGCGAGTATAAATCCGTTCGATTCAAAGTACAAGTGAAGGGGGCGCGGGGCTCACAGGTACAGGATCAAGCGCTGCACCTCGCCAGTGACGCACACGGCCTCGACGGGAGTGACCGTTTGTTGTCTTAGGCGCGAAATCACGGCGTCACCTAAATATCGATGTAAGTAATTCCAGTATATTTATGCATTTATATTTGAGTGGTATTTAAACATAAAAGTAGTACTTGATTGTTATCCGTAAAATGGTAGAATATTAATAGATATTTTAAACAATTTTAGTAGGTACCACCTAATGAACGAAAATGTCTGTCCCTTAGTACCGGACACTAAGTCGTCCCTTAGCGCCGGACAGTAAACATATTAATATTTCTTGTGAGAATTTACGTCATTTATTCTTATTATTAAATTTTGTTTTAGAGTATATACTAAACAAGGATCAAGCTGTCGTGATACCAAACTTAATCATAGAAGAGCAAATGAAGGATTCTGAACAATCTATTAGTGAGCCTATAACAACAAGTCTCAAACCGTCGAATATGTGACCGATGCAAGTTATTTTGAAATGTCCGGTGCCAGGTGTATAGCACAAATATTCGTCCGGTACTAGGAGTCACTTTTTAAAATTCTATTTTTTGTTACCAAAGTTTGATTGATTGTATTAATTATTTTCTAGCAGAGGTTGCATTTTTGGTAATTTAATTTGATTTCTAACCTTGTTACCTAATGTAAGTCATAATTTAGTAAACATTTTGGTAAACATTTTTTATTTTATTTATAAATAACCTTAGGTGTCCGCTACTAGGGGACTTCCCCCTACGTCTCGGCAAACGTTGTCCTGCCATATAAATGATATAATGGTTAAATTATTAAAATAACAATAAAAAATAGGGGTTGGTGATAGAAGGGTGAAATTTTTGGGTTGTATGTATTTTATAATGCCACATCATAAAAAAATTGGATTGGATAACCCTTATCACTTAGGGCTATGAACAATAGATAGCAGCCGATTCTCAGATCTTCAGAATGTGCATGTAGAATTTCATAAGAATCGGTCAAGCCATTTCAGTGGAGTATGGTAAATAACAGTGACACGAGAATTTTATATATTGGATATAACGGTTTGTTTGTTTGATCTGAAGTATTGTGTACTTATAACAGATTTATAATAAAGTGATGCTTTTTATACTATCCTACTAATTTAACAGATATTGAAATGCTTTATTTATAAAAAAAAGAACTAAAAAGAAATCACCCCCGGAATCGCTATATTTTCAAAACAACACAAATCATTGCCAGTTAAAAAAATAAGGGAACAAAATGGTGGATTATTTAGTCTTCAGTGAAATTACGCTTATCTTCTCTAAAGTCTAGATTAAATAAAATAATATTTAGTATCTTCCTTGTACATTTACTGGAGCATAGTATCTCCCTCCACTAATGGTATACTAGTGAATGATGTACGTTAAGCGACAGATGGCGGTATGTACACCGCAAGAACCGTCCAGCAGTGGATATCCATCGGCGGAATAAAAGAAACTGAATTCAAAACAGACTAAATAAAACCGACATTTGCAATCCAATCAATCTTACAATACTCTACAACACGAGAGGAGATTTTTCATCGGAGTAACCTACGCGAACCCGGGGGTCAATGTAATATTCAAATACAAACAATTCGCAATAATGGACGTTACATATATATACTTACAATCTATATTCCTCTGCACTCAATATATTATAGTATTTGGTCTGATTTTGTATGACATGAACGTTATAGTGAAAAATGTACATTCATTTTCGATTCATTCTGTATAATGTATATCAGCCGTGAGGTACCGGCAGAGTAGAATAGTACCTTCCCCCGGTACCAGGTGTCGGGATAATAGCCGAGCGACAACCGGCGTCGCTCGTTGTTGCAGGGACTGCACGCATCCGCCGGCGGTAATAAGTGTTAATGATCGAGGAGAGCTAATGAGAGGGCGAGAGAGGGACGCGTTGGGAGCTGCTCTATTATTGGGCGGGGTCTAAAGGCTGCTTGTACTCGTATATATACTTGTTTGCCGACCAAAAAAAAAAATCAGTCGCACGCATTGGTCCCAATCTACGAATGCGTCACTCGAGTGCACGCTATGTAGATTGACTTCTGTACCTATTTGTTTTGTGTCGGAATCTTTTTCTAATCAGCCTTTGATATACCATTTACGTATTAATTTTTTTTACACGATTTCTGTAAAACAGCTTAAATATGCGCACGCGCCGTGCAATTCCACGGTAGAGAGAGCAGCTTCATATACTTGAATGGAAAACAATATATAGCACGCGTAGGGTACCGGCAGGACAGAATACCTCCCACTACAACAGGTACCGCCAGATAGCGGTATACCGATATTGTTGCGATTGTCACCACGTTTACACAAAACGCCATCACGCATAATAAAACTACTTTTTAACGGCTTCAAAACGTTTTTTTTCATAGTGAAAACGTATCTTTGTTATGAGTAATAAATTCGAAAATGTTAGAAAGTTTGGGCAATTTTAGGAAATATTATCCCTTTTTGGATGGCCAACCGTTGGATGTCCACTCCTGGAGATCCAACGGTTGGCACGACAATGACAATACGATTCGCGCCTGACTTTACTTTCTACTATAACGTTCAGGTACATAATGGTAATTTTTTATTCCAACTCACGTCACTGCGGCTCCTTCTTGATTTTCAAGTCGAGCACGCAATCTGAAACTGAAAGGTGTCAATAGTTAATGTTTTTAGGGTTCCGTACATAAAAGGAAAAGCTTTTACATCCGTCTGTATGTCATGATAATTTCTTTTGGAAGCGTGGAGGTATCAATTTGAAATCATGACACGCGCACAACGCAGCACTTGGCACCCATTTAGATATTTTATTTTATTTATTTAACTTTAATAAATAAACGTGGCATACATATTTGTATAAATAAACGCAATAAATGCATATGATATATTATATATGTATATATATATGCATTTACACATACAGAAAGTCGTATAGCTGTCACTGTAAAAGAGTTTGTCAAAAAACTAGAGTGATGAGAAGGAGTTAAGAGCGAGAGAGTATCAGAAGAACGGAGATTACGTTCGTGAGAGGAAGATAGGAATTGGAATCTGTCCTTTAAGTAAATTAGTGCGTACGGATCAAAAAGTATTAACAATAGTATGGTTTTGATGGGATTACCACTCTACATGAGGTAGACCTCGTGCAAAGGTCGTCTGTATAGGTACCTCACTCTAATCTATTTCTACACCTCTCTCTATCATCTGCGTCATCGGGCCCGTCAAAAATTTGTGGGATTGGAATAGAAAACAGGCTACTTAAAAAGTGTTACGGAATTTCTCACCATCGTATTCAACGTATGGAATTCTCCTTGGCGCTGACTGCTTCCTTCCGTGACTTCTTCTGCCCTCATTCTTCACCGACAGATTCAACACCTCACTCTCTCCCTGTATCCCTTTTAGCAAGTCCTCGCTGAGCTCATCAATGAACACAGTCTTGGCGATCACTTTCTTCTTATCGTTCCTGTAAATGTGGTTTACCGACTGCTGCACCAACTTGTCTATCCGGCACTCGAACATCGTTTTATCCCGCTCCCTAACCTGAGTTTTGACTATAGACAGATCTAATTGAGATTCTAGGGAGGTCTTGATATCTATGCAGGGGATTTCTGATTTGTCTGACCGGTCTTTTAGTATCTGGAAATAAAAGAACAGCTTGTAAACGTCATAAAGGTCAACTGCATCGATACATCACTCTCTGATATCTCTACCGGCAAACAGCAGTGTCCGCATTGCTGTGTTCCGGTTTGAAGGGTGAGAGAGAAAGTGAAATTTCTGGGCAACGTGACACAATATCTTCAAGTCACAAGATTGGCAACGCGCTTGTTATACAATAATATTACGAGCATCTTTAAGATGCGAACTTACTAGCACGCGGACTATATGCTTGTTTGTCAACCTGGTCTTATAAAAATGGCAGCAAATAGACCGTTTTTAGGGACTGTCCACTACTATCGCAGAAGTGATTTACCCGATGTATCTGGCAGGGGGGGGGGGGAATGGATTTAAGCAACTGTACTGTTATCTAACTGTAGAGATGCTATGAGGACTGGGGTACCTTAACTTAAAACGGAACAGCGTAACTCAAAAGCAACAGGATGAAGATGCCAGCTGCATACCTGTCGCTATGCAATTGCCACTACGCCGGCCAACGTAGCAATTATGAATGGCAGAATAACTCCTTCATAGGCTTATGACCAGCAGCGGACGTTCTACGGCGGTAATGGCACATACATGTATTGGAACGAAGTTCCTTATCGCACGATACGGAAAAATTGAAGACTAAAAGTTGTAACGATACTTTTTGCCATAGTTGTAAGTCGCGCGGCGTGCGCCTGAGTCTCTGTCTGTCCTTCTCTCTTTCTCTGTCTCTCATAGAAAGCAAGCCAGTTATTTTCGTTTCGTCTTTCTATTTCGCATTGCACAGCGTGGTGTCGCAACGATTATTTTTGTTGAGTGTATACAGATTTTTTGTACATAATAAATAATAAAATTATTATAACTTAACATAATAAATAAAGTATTACAACTCCTTCACTAATTGTTTATGGTGTTCCCCCATCACCAATCCTCCATCATCATCATCATTTTAGCCATTACGGGACATAGGCCTCTTCAAGATAGGGGTAATTTTTGAGGGGGATGCTGCTGCCCATCCCCACTCAGTGCATTTAAGCTACACTGTTTCGAATGGATATACCGCCATCGGTTCTAGAATCTCAGTCGCCTCTTCGACACCTGGTACAGGGGGAGGTAGTATTCTACTCTGCCGGTACCTCATGGCATTTCTGCACCAAACCTTACCAATATATATAAAGGCGTCGACAGCCCTACGGCACCTTGCGATATATTCGAGGGCCAACACCAGAGTAGCTGCAGACGATGATAAAAGATGAAGTTAAAGATACTTGGGAAGGAAATTCCTGCTAAATATATCACCACGATGTACTTCAGGCTTCAACATACAACCTCGTGATTCCCCATTACTTCTGTTGTATCCTGAAGTGATTTCTCTACATCATGAGCAGTCTACTTTCAGAGAGAGGGAACATTGATCTACACGCTGTATTTACTTCCAACTCCTGAACATTCCAAGATCTTACCTCAGCTATATATTGCCTCAACTTCTGACACCGACTCCTGAGATCATCTCTCTGCATCATAAGCCCTCTTCTTTCAGAGAGGGCGTCGTCTCTGCACGCCCTCACCGCTCTCAATTCTCGCGTCAGCCTCCGGAGGTGTTCCATTGAGCGTCTTCTACTGTTTTGTGAGGCCAGCTGGAAGATTGAAGTAAAATAATTAAATTGCCACAATTTCTCATATATTAACCTGACTCTGAGATAGTACTTAAAGCACTTGTGTTATGGACATCAAACAACAGAGGAATCACGAATATAACACTAAAATCCTAATATATATAAATCACGTGTCACGTTGTTTGTCCGCGATGGACTCCGAAACTACTTATCCGATTTTAAATTAATTTACACACCGTGTGCAGTTTGATCCAACTCGAAACACAGGATCGCTTACATCTTAATTTATAGCCGCAATATTATTATCTATTATTTGACATTCACAATTATCTGTTAACTCCAAACGATTTTAACCGACAGATCGGTACATCCATTCGAATCAGTGTAGCTCAAAAGCATGAAGGCTGCATTCTGCGATTGCCAACATGCTTGCCCAGCGCGGCAATTGTAGGCGAAATTCCCTTTTACTTGGGGGGAGGCTTATGTCCAGCAGTATGTAACAGATGTCGTAAGAGGCGACTAAGGTACCGGAACGGATAGATGGCGTTATATTCATCCGAAACGGCGCAGCTTACATACGACAGGATGAGGATAGGCAGCAGCGTCCTCATCGCGAAATTGCGCCCTGCGATTGCCACCACTAAAAATCCTCCAACTTGGGGAGGCCTATGCCCACCACTGGACTTGTTATAGCTGCTATAATGATGATGATAATGGAACCACTTGTTACGATCTTGGCATACCTCTCACGCTTCCCTTACTCGCGTTAGTTCTTTCATACACGCTTGTTTATCCATGGTCTTCTTCTTCTGACCTAGCCCTTCTTTAATGCCTCTTCTACCTAGTTAAGACATGTTCGCCTCGGTCGTCCTATACCAACTCTTCCATTCACTTCCGCTCTATATATGTGTGCAGTCATTCTACTTTCATCCATCTTTTCTACGTATCCAAATCATTTCAAATAAAGAGATTACTAGACAGAGGAAGGTCAATGAAGCAAGGCAAGTACACATACTTGCCTTGCTTTCTTAACACACGTTCTTTAAGAGAATTTCTCCAAACAACCGCTGCTCACTCTTGTGGTAAATAAACAGTTACGATCGAGGACAATTAAAAAACCACAGCGGCGTTGCAAAGAGTTATCTTTTCCATCGAAGCAAGACATTACTAAATATAGCTATACTAATATTGCGTAGCTGAAGAGTATGTAAGGTATAGAACCTTCCTCTGTACCAGGTGTCGTAAGAGGCGACTAAAGTACCCGAACCGACAGATAGCGGTATCTATCCGAAACAGCACCACTTGAATAATTTACGGTATGGGATGGGCAGTAGCATCCTCATCGCGAAGGTGTGTTCTGCGGTTGCCACCACGCCTGCCCAGCGCGGCAATTATGAGCAAAAATACCCCTATCTTGGAGAGGCTAATGTCAAATAGTGGACTTTATATGACTGATATGATGATGATGACGAATTATGTTTCGATCAATGTATTAATCGGAAGAGATACATTTAAATAAAACTGCGAGTGAACAAAATAGCGAGAGGAAAGTTAGTTAATAAAAACAAGTAGCAACCAAGCGAATGGACGCCGATCGGCGTCTGGTTACATCGACCGCAACACAGTGGACAGGCAAAGTCAACGATATACATTTACCCTCAGAACCGACTTAGATAAATTAAATACTGAGTAGAATTGTCATGTGGAATAGTCCCCCTCCCCTGCACTAGGTGTCGTAAGATGACTGAGGTACAGAACTGACAGATATATCTACTCGTTGTTTCGAGTTAGCTCAAATGCCGCCGTCCGCCTGATAGTAAGCGTCATTATAGACTATAGACGGTCGTAATATCACAAGGATATCACTAGCGCGGTGCCAACCTTGTGTCTTGAACATGTTACGTCATATTAATCAGCAATTTAATTGAATAGCAGTGGAAGTTACTGCTAGCCGTGAGATACCGGCAGAGTTGAATAGTACCTCCCCCTGTACCAGGTGTCGTAATAGGCAACAAAATTACCAGAACCGACAGATAGTGGTATATCCATACAAAAGTCAGCTCAAATGTACAGGGCGGGGATGGGCAGCAGCTCCCCTTTCTTAAGGAGGTCTATGTCCAACAGTGGACATTGAATGGCTGATATGATAGTGATGATGATGAAGTTACCGGGTAATGTGACGTAGCCACAAGGTTGGTGACGCGCTAGTGATATCCTTGTGATGACACGGGTCTATAGACCGTATGCATGTTTGTCGACTATGTCATGTAAAAAGAACGCACCGGCCACTCCCACTTCGACCTACTATTTTTAAGACTGAGAGACTGACATACCTAGGTTATAAGAATTCCTAGTTAACTATGGAACCCTAAAAAGTATCTTAGGTCATGGAAAGACCCCAATCTGATTCCAAGAACAACATTACAATTATTTACAGCAAACTTACTCTGTTCTTGATTCGTCTCCGGAGCCCCTTAAGGAAGGCCAGGTCGTCGTCGCAAAGCCTCAACGCCTGCACTCGCTCGGAGTACTTCGTGGTGGGCAGTCCGGCAACTTCTTCAACAGTCATTCTGATGCCCCTTGCTGCGTAAAAAAAAGTGTTCTATTAACCACCATTGCCCGTAGACGACACCAAGCAGCCCGTTAGCATCATCATATCAGCTATTGGAAGTCCATTATGCCCATAATTGCTGCGCTGGGCAAGCTAGATGGTAGACGCAGATTAAAACCTTCGCAATGAGGGTGCTGCTGCTCATTTCCGCTATTCGCATTAAAGCTACACTGTTACAGATGAATATACCGCCATCTGTCAGTTTTGGTACTTTAGACGTCTCTTACGATACCTGGTACAGACGGAGGTACTATTCTACTCTCCCTACGACATAATTTTAATGTATGCCTAACTCAGTTGACCTCTCACTGGCATACTTTACATGCACTTTTCGCAGAACATTATACTATATTCGCCGGCGAATGCGTGCAGTCTCCTCGAGCGGTAACCGACTGCAATAGTGCTGCCGGTCTCACTTCATCATTACAGCCATTGGAAGTCCACTGCTAGATATAGGCCTCCCCAAGGGGGAATTTTGCCCATAATTGCCGCGCTGGGCAAGCGTGTGGCAATCGCAGAGCGAAGCTTTCGCGACGGGGATGCTGCAGCCTATACCCACGCTCTGCGTTTGAGCTACACTGTTTCGGATGGATATACCGCCATCTGCCGATTCTGGTATCTTAGTCACCCCTTACGACACCAGGTACAGAGGGAGGTACTATTCTACTCTCACTTAGTACTTCTTTATTAAAAAAAATTTACGTGGCTGTCGTTAAAACAACGTTGGCCACTCGGACCGTGGTGCAGATTTACGGCTCCGTTCTCGCGAATCTCCTGGTGGAGCTGGACTTTAGGGTCTGAATTCGCTAGGTTTACTAGAAAAAATGCCTACACCCAATGTGTAGAAATACTTGCAATTTATATACTTGTGACGAGTACATGATACTCAGTTGTAGGTTCGCACAACATGCATGACTTGACCACACCCCTGTTAGTATTAAGAGGTATAGCAGAAAAAAAAACAGCTACGCAAGTCAGATGATATAAATATAGTCGGTTTTTATAGCAATATTCATTAATTTCCATAAAATAATATAAATAATACATACACAACATTTGGAAGTCCCCATGGTGCAAGTAGTGATCCCCACCCAGGGCATACATTTGTACGCTAAGTATTTGTCCTGTGTCTGGGTGTTAAATATATGTATTTAGGTATTTAAATTGTGATTCTTCTTAGAGTCACATCAATGTATAAAAAGTTGTGTGAATTTATTATAATTATTAAAAATTACAGGGTCGCTATAATTAATGTAAATGTAGTTTATTTTATTAAATGTGTACAATTAATAATTTTGAAATATACCCTAAATAAAAACTGTTTCATGTAGTCTTTATTAAATAAGGGGCTGAAGTTTGTTTTTATATTTAAACCACATCTCATACATTGACTTACTCCGCACTAAGTCGCTTAAAGCACTTGTGTTACGAAAGACAGACAAAAAAGGTATCACAAATACAATACACAACTACATATTCTTAACACCCAGACACAGACCAAACATAAATGTCAACATATAAAAGTTTTCCTGGGTGGGAATCAAAGGCACAATCCTTGGCGCATATAATAGGATCTCTAAGAGTCTACACCATCGGGTCAGACAGAACTATATTGCATACATTATATAGTTGCTTATTGATTGACGGAACATAGATTGTATCAAATTAAAGCAATCAGCCACCATATCACACCAACAAAACTCATGCAGCATCTAACACAGTACTTTATTATAAGCTTTACTTTGCTAAATAACAAGTTACAATATATAATCACTTTTTTAGACAAATTTTTTGGTGTAGACCACACAAACTTTAATTCTAGCATAACTGCAGGCGAGTTATAGTACCTACATACTCAGATATTTAATATTTTTGCTAAATAAATGTAATTGTACATTTTTATGTAAAAGTTAGAATATGTCTTATCAATTATCTAAAATTTAGAAAAGACAGGAAAACAAATTGTTACAAAAATAAACATTGTATCATTATATATGTTTTAAATAGTTACAGCTGCAGTAGAAAAGTAAAAACATATACTTGATTTTATTATTGAACTTATGTTATAAGGCATAAAGTACTTACGATTAAAATTCAAAATATAAAGATAAAAATAACTTTTAAAAAAACTTTATTAATTAAATAATTGGCAATTAATCATGTGTCTGTAAGATGTAGAAATAAATTATTATGCATGCATAGCTACGTAGTTTTTTACAGAATTTAAAAAACAAACTGCTAATTAAATGTCTTAATTTTTTTTATTATCTAAAATCTTGTAATAATCGCATCACGCGGCCTTTATCAACAAAGTTTGTGTGAAAACGAGTTATTGTTTGGTATAAACATGATTATCAAATCATTACTACACATACGAAGGAAATAAATCTACGTCATATTACCAAATACCTGTTGCATCGCTTCCCAGAACTCTAGACTCAAATTTCAAACTTGAATAAAAGCCTCCGGGACACATACCATCAAGTATTTCTTGGTCCAAATGATAGGAAGATGCGTTCTTCGCATTATCGTCCATTCTTCATATTTGTAAACTTGTTTTATTTTGGATTTTTAAAGTTATTTTTCAAGTATTCTTATCATAAATACGCTAGGTTAGATTTGTAACTGTCACTGTCAAACTTATTGTTTTCAGGTTTACGCATGATTGATGCTTTTGTTTTTTTTATTTTAACATGAATATATACCCTGCATATTGTTTTGTAATGAAAAAGTTATTATTCTTAAACATAGCTATCAATTTAAGTGATTTACAAATGGATCAGATTTCCAATGTTGAAGTATCGAGAAATAATTTAACTCAGAAGTAGCTAAAATGGCAATGGGTTAAACAAATATGTTTTAACTCTATGTGTTTGACATTGACAGCTATAAAAAAGTTACTGCCGTAAAAAACGCAAGTTTTTGTTTCTTTGTATTTTGCGACCGGCAATTGTGTTGTTTTTCGATATTACTTATTATAATTTGTGAGTATTTTCGGTTCAGCGCCTATTTTAAAATACAATCGAGTTTTTAAAGTGTGGAACGAATTCTTTGCCAGAATTATGTCGTCTGGTTTTTGCCAATTCAATATTTTGCCAATTCAATAAAGAAATTTGTTTCACTTATCAATTTTTAAAGCAGGAGTTATATAGATTTTAATTAAAGATATCCTCGTGAAATAAATATAAAGTTAAAAATGTAGGTTTGATTTTAAACAGTGTGTTTTTATGACCTAGAGTTATTGTTTTGTTTGTATGTATGGTAAATATTAATTGTTATCTTCCAGAAAAATAATACAATGTCTCGTGGGAGATCCTACGTCCATAATGAATGGGATTTATTAAATGTTGATTTCAACAATTCTTCATATGACCCTCAATATCCAGATGATGATGCTGGGTAAGATTTTGATAACTATACTGCACATGCATTAAGAATCTTGGCCTATTTATCGACTCTTCCTTAACCTGGAATACACATGTGCACATCTCTTTTTGCTCTCTATTGATTTAAATATTTTCTTCATACCAAAATCAAACCCTTTTTATTCAATACTTGGTTTTACCCATGATTGACTATATTTTTATTTTATATCATATTTATTTTATATCATATGTATTTATTGTGTTTATTTATACAAATATGTTTGTAACATTTATCTATTTTGTATATATATTGTCTGCTTCATAATTTTTTATCTGTTTTGTGTAATGGTTGACTGGGAGATAATGCCAGCTGCATTAAGTACATCCACATTTTGTAATATTTTGTGCAATAAAGTAAAATAAATAAATAAAATTATTTAAATTTAAGTTCAAATGGTTGAATATTTTATTGTAAAACAAATAATTCTAAAAATTTCTTTATGAAAAGAATGATAATCATCAATGAGTCCAGAAATTAGAGGATTATATTATTTATATAAATTGTACTTTTTGCAGAAATTTTATTGTGATGGACAAAATAGCCTCACAAATGATTAAGTTAAAGTGACAATAGATAAGACACTTACCATGCAGAACTGACCATTGGTCCACAGGTCTTCTGCATTGCCGCAAATATAAATATTCTTTAATTAGGCCCTCTTCATGCACTTTTGAAGAGTCCAACATAATAAACAAAATGCGATAGTTATATCCTTGATGTTACAAGTGTCTATAAGTTGCGGTGAAACTTAATTTGAGGACTTAACATCAGGACTGTACTCTTGTTTGTTGTTCTTGGAGGGGACTATGTATAGCAGTGCACTTTCAATGGCTGGTATGATGATAATAAAAAACACTTGGGGAGACTTATGTCTAGCAGTGGACTTCCTAAAACTGATAGGTTGATTTGTAATTATTCTGTTTTCAGAGAATACCTTTTTCACTTTCTTCAATATGTATAAGAAAGTTTGCTCTTAATTAACATTGGTTATGGTCAGAAAATTAAGTGCTTGGTAAAAGCTATTTAATGTATAACTGTTTGTTAACTCATAAGACATTTTTGTTCCACAGAGACAGAGTCCAAATAGATCAACACAGGCTGTATGTTCGTAACATTCCGAAGGCCCTGAGTGAAGAGGGTCTACGTACAGCATTCTCAAAATATGGCACCCTCGTTAGAGTGTTTTTGAGTAAGGATCCGTCCAAGAGATATGCTTTGGTACAATATGAGACTCCAGGGTTAGTTCTTATTCTGTATCTATTGTCAATTACTAGCATTTACTATGTTTTCTCTCAACTCATATCAAACATAATCTTGGTAATTAATGGGTTAATAACTAACATGAATAGAGGATAAATAGTTTTTTAATAACTGCCAATTTGTTTGCTTCAGTGTTCTTTTGGTTGATTTTTGTGAATTGATTTTTGATAAGGCTGACATATGAAGATGTGAAAAATAATGATAGCTTTATAAGGAAGCTTTATCTAAATCAAAACGAGAGCCAGTTTCCTAATGTAAAATGGTGAAAAGTTATTTTTTCTTTCAGTGAAGCAAAACTTGCTATGATCAAATTGAACAATACTGACCCACTGAAGCTGAACGTAGCTCTAGCGCATAAGGTAACAATGATTTATTAACATGTGATATGTTAAGCATGCTAAGAAACAATATATTTCTCTTACTGATTTTGAAGAAAAAATATTTGTGATTAAAAATATATATGTTAGTATATGTATAACAGTTTATGTGAACTGTTTCTTAGAATCCCAACTTCTTCTGTGGCCATCAAGTTATTACTGTATTAATTTTTTGACAGTCAAAGAAGAAAGACAGCAATCCTAGGGACAGCTTGGATCGTTGCTACACAGGACAAGGAAGGCGGACTAACCAGGATGAAACTAGTATTAGCAGCAGAGGGATAAGTTTTAGGTAAGAAAACTTTTAAAGGATAATTGTCTAGGCTTATTTTCAACAGAGAAACAATAATTTGGACAATTGTATATTGAAGTTACCATCATACCAGTTCTTCAAGAAAGGAAGATCTTTGCCCATAATTGCCGCGCTGGGTAAGCGTGTTGGCAATCCCAGAGCGCAGCTTTCGCGACGGGAATACAGCTGCCCATCGCCGCCCTGTGCATTTGAGTTGCACTGTTTCGGTTGGATATACCGCCATTTGTCGGTTCCGGTACCTTAGTCGCCTGTTACGACCCTGTTGCAGTGGGAGGTACTATTCTACTCAGCCGCTACTTCACGGTAGGGTATACTCTACCCCGGTCATAGTAGTAGCAAATGTTTATTGATTATATTAATTACTCCTCTATTACTACCCAACTAAAAAATATATATTACGATTGAATTGTTTTTTTCTATCAAATTATACTTACTATGGCTGTAAATAATGTTTCCTTTGCCTGATTTGTATGGACAACTGCCAATTTAAAGAAACGTTCCATAGATAACTTCAACTTACCAATCATTGCATTGTTTATAGAATACATCATTGTGATTTGCCGATTCCTTACTAACTTATTATTCCGCAACTTGCCATTTTTTGAGGTATAATGTCGCACTGAAAGTTGTCTAATAACTTTATTTATTCGTTTTTTGATATTAAAAAGTGCACTACACAGTGATAATAGTTTTGATATCTTTTACAAACGATTACCTAGTTTTGTTGCAATGAATATTAACAACGGAGAAGGGTTGATAATGAATAAATATTTTTCTTCATTACAAACGGGCGATCAAACCAAGTAAGATACACTATACATGTTTTCGTTATAAATTGTAGTCTTATTTTCGTGAGTTGATGTTTACACTGTATGTATCGTGTTACCAAGTGACATATTTAAGATTGTATTGAGTTTAAACTTTTTGGTGTATCAACGTTTTACCGATCTATTTATTTTGGATTTTCACTTGGATTGTAGGTTTTATGTGAATGCACATTATTCTTGATTGTCTTCAATAGTTACACTAAAAATCTTTTAAAATAAAAATAAATGAGGGTAGAAGTATGGTGAAGGAAATATATAACAATGAGCATTTACTAGAAGAGTTTGTGTTGCGTGTTACGAACACTTGTTTTTTTTATATAAATCGAAAATAACAATATGTATTCCATGTAAGTACGCCATTGCCACTTGCTTAAATCTTTTGCTTCTGCCACCACTACTATGGAATTCTTGTTTTGATATTATTTTGTCATGCGGTCGAGCTGCCATTTAAGGATAAAAATATATATAGTTCCATAGTTCCGGTTCCATAAAAAATAGTGTGAATATTATTATTTGATATATTTCAAATTGAATTATATGTTTATAGTTTAAATTGTTGTGCAAAAGGTTTGTTTTAGATATATGATGATCTTAACCCTTTAAGGATATTAAAGCCCTTTGGGCAATTACAACATACTAAGATTTACATTATTTGTTTGTTTGCCATAGTTTAACTCAACTACTAGACCAATTTTTTAACTTTATTTATCATTAGATTTACCAGAGCACAACCTGAAATAGAACTATATAAACAGGATTTGTATTTTCTATGTAGTGTTGTAATAAATAAACTGTGAAATTTCTGAATTCATTTCGAAAGCTCTCATAATTAGAAAATAATATTAAGGGCATGCAACTTAAGTAACATATTGTGTCACCATAATGTCACAATTATCATCATCTGTACCTACTCTTTATGTAGACTTTGTTAAGCTATGCCTTGTCAATGTAATTGCAACAATGTGTTCTCCTGAAAATTTACTAGAAAATGTGTTCATATATATTTTAGATTTTTAAAATAATAATTAACAGAGCCACCTCTCTTGAAAAATTTATTTCTTTCAGATCATTTGTTAAATCATTAATAATAATAATTAAAATTTTGGTTTTAAGTTACCGTTATGATCTGTAGTTTCCATCTGGTAGCTTGTCTGATTCAATTAATAGCTTAAATTGTTGCTTAAATGTTTTCTCATAATTAGGTGATAATTCATTATATAGGATTCCTCAAAAACATGCAATAAGAGTATATTTGATTGTATTTTTGTCCATTAATACTTCTTATGTAGGAATTGAAAATTGCTTATTGTATTTCTCCATCAAACTATAATTTCTTGGATCACAGTGTTGTTGTAATCCTATGAAATGGCTTTTCAAATACAGTGGTTTGCCATATTGCCATAATGAAAGTTGCAAAATTTGGTTTTTTACACTTGATTGGTCAATAATTAATTAAAAACGTTGTTTTGAGTTATAATTACATTTAATAATATTAGACACATATCTTACAAGTAGTTTAAACATAAAATAATAATCTTTAGGTAATTAAAAAATATTTGCAGGTATTATGAAAATGACAATGAGATATTGCTAATATTTTGTCATATTTCTTGGCATGCTTGCATGAAATTTGGCACAGACATTCTTTAGACTCTGAGAAAGGGCATATGCTATTTTTTAATTCGAAAAAAGGGTTGTGAGGGGTCGACAGGGGGGATGAAAAGTTGTATGGAAGTATCGCTATTTATGGAGCTAGAAACTTGAAACTTATTTTTCAAGTCATTGATTCGATATAAATAAACATGACATTCAAAGTTTATATAAGTTAAGGTAAAGAGGTATGGTACCAAAAAAAAAAAAAACTATTCTACACGGATGAAGTCGCGGGCACAGCTAGTATTAATATAAATTGACATTAAAACTGACCTTGTTCTAGTCTTCAACACTCATGAGACGGTGTTTACGAGCCCAAGCTTGTCGTTTCTTCTTCATCACCTCTTGTCAGTCGCGGTTTTTTAGCTGGACGATGACTAGTCATGCCTTCCTCTGCCAACCTTCGCCGTACAGTTCTTTTAGAAACTGGTATTCCAGACGAACCAGAGTACTTCTGTACCATCTGGATTAACAAACTTTTTTCCTCGTCTTGCAAACAGATATATCCCGGATTTTCCAATCGGATTGCGGTGTTGTAATCCGCTTTCTTCCGCATTTGCCTTTTCTTTTGTGCGAAAGTGGCTGATCTAGATCCAGATTTATTTTATTTTATTTACTACAGACTTAGAAACACCAGCCAGTTCTCTGATAATGACTTTTTTCTGGGTAGAAAAATCTACCCCTCGAGTGCCCTCGACCAATAATAAAAGATTTAAAAAAAAGCCCCAAAATACTCTAGATTTAATAACATTAAAATAATACTTGCAGTCAATAATTATTTCACAAAATCACAGAACACCTTGTCGAATAATTAGTTATTTATTTCACGTTTACACGCGTGAAGGACTGTGTGTCTCTCCCAATAGTAAAATATTTTTACAAAATAAACAAATCCCAAAACACTTGAAATTTACTTTTAAGTTGATTTGTAGAGATGCTGTGGATATGAAAATAAATTCAAGGACCATTTGCACCATTCGAAATAGCAGTCAAACGCGCCTGAAGAAAAGATAACATAAAAAATGTGACCGTCCCTATTAATTTGGAAACCCACTGTATATACTCAATAGGTCTAAGAATTGGTTGTTATTTGATTGGGTTTTTTTTTTTGGTGTAATTTTTTATTTACAGGCAGCACGAAGATGTATACGATGGAGAAGAAGTAGAGGATTCACAGGCAATTGTGGAAGATGACTTGGTAAGTGCTAAAATTATTGAGTATTTATACATGCACATTTAACCCAATGAGACACAGGCATAGTGATTTACATATTATATAGGTGTCTAGATTTTCTTTTTACACTAGATCTCATATTTGTTTTGAAGTAAGTTACTTAAAGCAAGCGAAAGGATATCAGACCGCAGGGGAATCACAAATATAATAATTCTTTACATATATATAAAAGGTTAGAAACGCGTTGAAATTTTGCACCAAGATACTTTTTATAATGTAGGGGTAGGGGAGTACTAGGAATTCACCCCCCCTAAGGGGTTACAACGGGTCCAAAGTTAGTAGGAAACATTACTGTTTTCTGAAGTTATTCGAATGAAATTGAGTTTCTTTGATTGAAAGGCATGAAACACGTTTTAAATATTTTTTCGAAAGTGTTCCCTTTGAGGGTAAAAGGGGGGTGCAAATTAGTTAAAAGTTTTACAATGTAACGCTTGCGTAATACCGCTAGTTAGTAAATGAATATTTTTAAACCTAGATACAGAACAAACACAAATATCATATATACGTTTGTCCTCGATGGGGTTGGAACCCACGCCTCTTGGCGCATAAGAAAGGTTCAGTGCAAAGTTGACGATTTTTTGCACGACTTAGCTGTCGGGACATAGACTTCATCCAGGTATAAGGAATTTTTGAGAAATGTCATAGTGGAGAGCTAGTAGAAACATTAAGTTTATTAATTCAACGATACGTTTGTCTCAAAGGACCCGGACACCAAGTTGAAGGGCATCCAGCTGGAGATTGAGCGTCTCAAAGTGCAAGAGCAGACTGTGTTGTTGAAGAAGCAGCTGCTGCACCTGGAGACGGCAAAGAAAAAGGTAGGATGTGTATTTTTTTGCCTATGACTTTGTCTAGTTAATTTAGAAGAGCAAAGGAAATAAATATATCGTACCTTATTTCTTATGACGTCTTAGACGACCCGCAAGATGAGATTACCGCGAAAATCGCAGCTATTCCCCGCCCTCACACTGGCACAACACCATTATTAACACTGCACATGCATTCGTATAATAGAGCAGTACACCGCTGCCGAATTTCGAAATTAAATTCACCTCTAACACGGGCCGCCCGAGCCTAGCTCGAGCCTCTAGATGCACTCTCGGGCGATCGCCGCCGCTCCCGCACAGACCCCGCGAGCCTTGCGGCCGCGACCGTAATTAAACGCGCGGTTGCGGCCGCGGGGTACGCTGGATAATTCCGGGCATCGGACCTCTCATCTATGAGAGGCCCCGCCTTCTTTCAGGCGTCCGTAACATAAGTGCTTTGAGCGACTTACCACGGAGTCAGTCAGTATGGGATGTTGTGGGAATTTATTATAATTATAATTAAGCTTTATTGTTAGCTACCAATAATAGTCTTATTATTAAATAATAGTAAATTAGACTTGCAGCTTCCTCCGATATTTATCTATATAATGTATAACCTCATTGCAGTTAGCTCAAGGTGCAGCATCCAATCGCTGCATACTGCCGGACGGTCGGATCGTGGTGCGGAACACCAATGACAGGTTTGTGGTTTTTTTTTATTAGACCAGGTCAAAAGAGAAGCTTGCAGTCCTCGTGGTAGTAGACGTCACTGCAGCCTACCGTGTGACTTGGAAATGTCACTGCCTCTCTCAGGATGAGGCACTTCACAAATTGCAATCAAGTCTTCTGTCAAAAGTAATATAAGACTGTTTATAAAAGGCAACCCCCACAATCTCCGAACTAAGAATAAAGTGCAACTATCAGCGCCTAGAATTCACTGTGGAAAGAAGACTGTAGATTTGGGGGGGGGGGGGGGGGCAAGCACAGCTATTCAAGAAGCTACATAACACCATAAAAGAGTTTAACCGTAAGTTAAAATTGTATTTAGAGTCGTGTACCGGCTAATTGTAAATTTTTATAATTTCGTATGAAGATCTTTAAACACACATTGCACTGCGAACACTGCTGTTTGCCGGTAGGAATAGGTGAGAGTGAGATACCAATGCAGGTGACCATTTAAGAGGTATATTTGACACTTCATATACATTCTTTTCGTAGTGCGTCGACGAACGCGTGCAGTCCTTGCCCCTCTAGCGATATCCGACTGCACTGGTGCAGCTGATCTCACTCAATCCTCTTTTGGAAACAATGATGACAAAGGTCAATAGACCCGAGTTCCGCCTCAGAGGCGCACACAAGTGATAGCCGTTGGTCACGCTCCGATCCCGCGAACCTTCTCTCAGGAACATTAGGGCATAGGGTCCCACTGATAGCGCTGATATCGACGTCTAAGTTGCCCATTAATAGGATCGCCTGAAGAATAATGGCATGCTAAGATATCACTAGCGTTTGGCCCACTGTGTAAATTGAAGATATGTATTATTAGTACCTAATTAAATGCCGTGAGATACGGGCAGAGTAGAATAGAACCTCCCTCTGTACCAGGAGTTTTTGGTACTAGAACCGACAGATGGCGGTACATCCATCCGAAACAGTGTAGCCCAAATACATAGGTAAGGGGTGGGCTTCGCTGTGCGGCAATTATGGGAAAAATTCCTCCTTTCTTGGGGAGGCCTATGTCCAGCAGTGGATTTCCAATGGCTGTAGTAATGATAGACTGTAATGATGATCCAGTAATTATCACTGTCTCTCACCTTTCAAACCGGAACACAGCAATGCGAACACAGTTTGCTGGTAGATGATATGAAGTACAAATGCAGACATCATAATGAAACTATTTAATGATTATAATATTATTTATTTTTATTAGATTTCTTAGGCAATCATTTAATTTTTTTATTTGTTGATCTATGCAATTCTCTTTCCTCTAGATTGCGTAAAGGAAAAATGGTTACGTGGTAAGTTTTGTGGGCAGACTTTAAATAACGAGTGTCAAAAGAAGCTTAATATTCTCCTGAGTTTCATAATCTCGTGGCCGTGATGGCGGGCCGCTGGCGCATTCGGCAGATTAGAATAATGGGTTCGATTCTCACCACATCTCATTGCCGTGCCCATTGCCCTCACTCCGAGATGAGTCGTTAAAAACACGCGTGTTATAGACATCACACAACAGAGGCATCACAAATATAATACTTTAATACATATCTAACTCCCAGACATAACATAAACAGATGTTTCTCAAATATTTTTTTGCGTGGGTGGGTTCGAATTCACGACCGTTGGCGCATCTAGAACCTAGCGTTCTTACTGGCCAATACTGTACTAATTTAAAGAATATGTTAGTGTTCTTCTTTAGTTTTAAAAGTATGTAGTTGACTAAGGTACAAGAACCGACAGATGGCGGTATATCTATCTGAAACAGTGCAGCTCAAATGCACAGGGCAAGGATGGGCAGTAGCATCCCTATCGCGAAAGCGGCACTCTGCGATTGCCAACACGCTTGCCCAGCGCGGCAATTATGAACAAAAAACCTCCTTTCTCGGAGAGGCTTATGTCCAGCAGTGGACTTCTATAGGCTGGCATGATGGTGATGATTACACGCTATTAATGTTATTTGTAAATTTGGGTGTCTACAATAAAGAGTATTATTTTGTTCTTTGTTAAATATGTATTTAAGTATTATATTTGTGATTCCTCTGTTGGTTGATGTCTGTAACACGCGTGCTATATCGACTTATCTCCGATGCAGGTCAACGTGTGAGATATTGTTTGAATTTAATTAATCCTAAATAAAAGTTTAGAATTATGTTATGACATACTATTGATATACAAATATAAAAATTGTCATTTGCAGTGACTACATACATACATCACGCCTGTGTCCCATCGGGTTCGCAGAGACTATGGATCTCCACTCGTTACGATCTTGGCATATCTCTCGCATCCCTTACTCGCATAACTCCTTTCATACACGCTCGTTTATTCTCGGTACTTCTGACCTGGCCCTTCTAACTGGTTAAGATATGTTCGCTTCGGTCGTCCTCTACCAACTCTTCCATTCATTTCCGCTCTATATATTTGTGCAGTAATTCTACTTTCATTCATCCTTTCTACATGTCCAAACCATCTGAACAGTTATTTCTCTATTCTTGTCACAACATCATCTTTTACCACATCGATCTCTTAACGCACTATTTTTTAATCTATCTTACAAACTTTCACTATACACATTTCGAAATGCTCCAATAATCTTATGCAGTAACTCCTAGAAATAAACTTGTTTCGCTTCTCGACTTAATAACAATAGCATTTAAACCATTCGTAAGTATCAGTCAACGAACGAACGTGGTATTTACCACTAAATAGGTTAATAGATAAAACCTCTAACCAAACAACCAACGTCAGCGCATTCCACGTAGACTCATACAAGGTAGCCAATGTTAGGCCACCCCCATTCCTTAAAATATAAACATATGTTTTTAACACCCAGACACCGTACAAAGACAAATATCATTACATAAATTTATGCCCTGGCTAGGGATCCAACCCACGACACTTGGCACTTAAGATAGGATCACTACCTGCGCACTTGGGCCCATCATAACTGTCATACTCCCTCTTAGGGGATAAAAACGATTAAATTTTTACGATGTATTTATATACAATCAGTTCTCGTTAAGTTTCTTTACACTCTGGATAGGATATGGTGTGCTATTGCTTTTTCTGTGTTTTGTTCTTCCTGTGGCACAAAGACTAGAAAACTCCTTTTTACGATCAAGCAGCTTGACAGGAAAACCCTATGAAATGGTTTTCCTGTCATGCTGTCGACAGTTTAAGTCAGACTGACAAAAGGTTTTTTTTGAATTATAAAGTCAGCAAACAAATATACGGCCCGCTTGGTGGTAAACCTGACAGCAGCCTATAGACGCTCGTAATGTCAAAAGGTTATCTCTAGCGTCCAACCTTGTGACTTGAAGATATTATGTCACATACAGTAATATCACGGCTTCTCACACCCTTTTAAACTGGAACTGCTACGTGAACTGCTGTTTACCGGTAGAAATAGCTGAGAGTAATGTCTGCTTCATGTCAATTTGCTTAATGCGTTCCTGAACCCTGAACTAACAGATTTCATTTGCTTAAGTTTTTCGTTGAAGTGAATGAACGTTGGTAGACCGCATTGATAGTGTTATATGAAATGCAGTCTAGCAAAGATTAAATGTATTCTATCATGATAATCATATCAGCTATAAGACGTCCTCTGCTGGACATAGGCCTCCTTAGTTAATCCCCAATAGGACCGGTTGTATGCGGCCTGTGTCCAGCGCGATCCTGCTGTTTTAGTCAGATCGTCTGTCCATCTTGCGGGTGGACGCCCTACGCCGCGCTTACTGGTGCTTGGTCTACATTCCAGAACCCCACGACTCCATCGTCCATCGGTTCTGCGTACCAAATTCCCTGCCCACTGCCACTTCAATTTACTAATCCGCCGGGCAATGTCAGTAACTTTGGTTCTGTTAAGAATGCAAAGAAACGAAATTTTCAAATAATTATTCAAAAATCTAATATTATACGAAGTCAGTTAGAAAGTAAATACATTTATACAACTAAAGCAGATCATGTCTCGTCGTCAAGGAAAGATTAAGAAAACATTGGTAACCAGCGCCGTGTGGTACCGGTAGAGTAGAATAGTACCTCCCCCTCTACCAGGTGTCGTAAGAGGCGACTAAAGTTCCAGAACCGACAGATGGCGGTAATATCCGAGATAGTGTAGCTCAAATGCACAGCGAAACCTGCGCTGGGATTGCCAACACGCTTACCCAGCGCGGCAGTTATGGGCAAATTTCCCCCTTTTGGGGGAGTCCTATGTCCAGCAGTGTACTTCCAATGGCTGATATGATGATGATGATGATGACGGTTACCATTAGGTAACTTCTGTTGGTCCGTGATGTGGCTATGTATTTTTACGCAATGTGTGTGACTGCAATTATGTTTGTGTTGTAAGATCATGTAAAGCTGTCTTATATACTGTAATGTATGTGACTGTATATATCAGTTACTAGAAGTTTGCCGTGGGGTACCCTCAGAGCACAACCCTTTATAGCGGGCGTAAAAGGTGATTAAGGTATCGGAGCCGATAGATGGCGGTATATCCGTCCTAAACGGTGTAGCTCAAATGGACAGCGTGATGATAGTCGGCAGCATATCAGTCGCGAAGCTGCGTTTGCGCAGCATAATGATTTTGGGCAACATTCCTCCTTTTTTGAGGAGGGTCTATGTCCAGTAGTGGACGTCTAACAGGTGATACGAGTCCTTCACGTGATTGCTCTTCCCGTGACAATATGGTGACACAATATGTAGCCTTTTCCACTTGCTGATTATGCATTTTTTATTCATGAGAGTTTATTTGATGCAAACGTACAAAAATAGGTCTTAGGTAGCAGTCTCTATTTTTTTAGAATATATATATAAAACATACCTTACAAACCTTACCTGTAAATAAGCCTTTGTTACTCAGTGAACAAGTAGTTCTTTACTGTGGAAATAATTTTGAAAAATAGTCTCTTAAAAAATAGTCTTCGAGTTTATCCATAACAAACAAATAGTCAAATCTTTCCTCATTATAATATTAGTAGAGATTAGATGCTGTCCGCGTGTCTGTGTGGTACCGGCAGAGTATAATAGTATCTCCCGCTGTACCAGGTGTCGTAAAGAGCGATTGACAAATGGCGGTATATCCGTGACTCAAGTGTAGCTCGAATGCACAGGACGGGGATCGGTAGCAGCATCTCCGTCGCGAAGTCACGCTCTTAGATTGCCAACACGCTTGCCCAGCGCGTCGATTTTAGGCAAATTTGCCGCTTTCTTGGGGAGGTTTATGTTCAACTTTTTTTTTAAAAAAGATAGGATTATATTCCATGAAGTCCTACAACAGTTCATACATTGATCTGATTCCGTGGTAAGTGGCCTAAAGAACTTGTGTTACAGACGACAGACAACAGAGCAATCACAAGTATGCTACTTAAATGCATATATTTAACACCCAGACACAGACACACATAAATATCATCGTATAAATATTTATATGTTTATTAATATGCTTGGGAATCGAACCCATTACACTTGGCGCTCAAGATAGGATCACTACCATCTGCGCCATCAAGCATGTGGGATTGTTTATATCTTAGTTTATAGTCGCAATCTCGTTTTTGCATGAATAACATATAAGTATAGTTAATTAAGCCATGAGGTACCGGCAGAGTGGAATAGTACCTCCCACTGCACCAGGTGTCGTAAGAGGCAATTAAGGTACCAGAACTGACAGATGGCTGTATATCCATCCGGAACAGTGGCGAAAGCTGCACTCTGCGATTGCCAACCCGCTAGCCCAGTGTGGCAATTTTGGACAAATCCTCCTTTCTTGGAGCTGTATTATCCAGCAGTAGACTTTCAATGGCTGGTGTGATGATAAAAATGATAGTTAATTGAGGACGTCTGTCGCGTTAGCTTGTTCAAGCAATTGTCTGCAATTATAGAGGTCTTGTATATAGATATGTTGGTTGGTAAGAATATGTGAGACTTAAGTACCAACCCAGACCACCTCTACAAGTGGTGTGCATTAAAAGTTGGTAAGTAATTATATTTATGTGTTTCAGGAACTTGGAGTCTCGCGATGTGGATGGTGGCATCGCTGCCGGCGCCGGCGACTCGGTAAGCACCACTTAATCATTTATTATTTTGTAATTGTAGTAGTTTGCCGTGAGGTACCGGCAGAGTAGAATAGTACCTCTATAGTCTATACTAGGTGTAGTAAGAGGCGACTAAGGCACCAGAACTGACAGCTGGCGATACCGCCTTGATATACATATATACGAAACAGTGTAGCTTAAATGCATAGGGTGGGGATGGGCAGCAGCATCCCCACCGCGAAAGCTGCGCTCTGTGATTGCTCAACTGCGATTGATCACGCTTGCCCAGCGCAGCAATTATGACCAAAATTCCCCCTTTCTTGGGAAGGTTTATGTCCATCGGTGGACTTCCAATGGCTGTAATAATGATTAATTGTAGTAACTGTTGTCCATAACGCATGTTATTTTAATAAAAGTATTAACGTACATTCTAAACTACTTGAAAGGGTTAGTGAAATTTATCTGTAAAAGAGTTGGTCATTATTTGCGTTATTTGACGTCATAAATATGCTTGAAGAGGTTAAGAGAAAGATTAATAAAAAGGGGGAGCGTCAGAGGTCGTTGGTTCGATCCCCATCCGAGACAAACATTTATTTGATGTCCTGTGGTTGTTCTATGTCTGGGTGTTAAATATACATAAGTACTAGCAGCACCCCGCAGTTTCACCAGCTATAAGTTGGAAAACATTCATTATTTGCTTTATCCTTATACCCCCCTTTAGGGATAACTAGAAAAAATATTTTACACGTGGTATATGCCATTAACGAAGAACCTTCATATTGAATCTCATTGGAATATCTTAAAAAAACAGCGAAGTTCCATACTAACTTGGCACCCCGTTCTACCCCCTTAGGGGGTGAATTATCTAAAATCCTTTCTTAATACTCCCTTGCGTTATAAACGGAACCCCTGTACAAAATTGCAAGTTTCCAACCTTTATAGTTTAGGCCCTGCGTTGATATGTCAGTCAGGCAGTCAGTCAACTTCTTTAATATGTTTAAATATTTGTGATATAATCTGTTCTATGATATTCACGAGTTCTTTAGCAACTTCGTACTGAGACTGGTGATCAAGTCAGGTGCAAAAGAATAAAAACATTTTTTTTGTGGTGCCTCTTGGCTTGTCTTTACTTTTTTGTTCAGAAAATGTTTACGACTCCGTCTGACTTAAACCTTGTGAGGGAAGTAGGCAATGTCTTTTCTTTCTGGCTGTTCATAAATCAAGTGGTGTTTTATAACAAATTCTTTGCTTTTAATTTTATTTCTTACTAGCTGTGCCCGCGACTTCGTCCGCGTGGAATAGTTTTTTTTTTTGGGTACCACACCTCTTTATTTATATCGAATTAATGACTTGAAAAATAAGTTTCAAGTTTCTAGCTCCAAAAATAGCGATACTTTTCATCCCCCCTTTCGACCCCTCAAAACCCTTTCTTCGAATTAAAAAATAGGCTGTCTTTTCTCAGGATCTAAAGATTGTCTTTGCCAAATTTCATCAAAATCACTTAAGAGGTTTAAGCGGGAAAGCGTAACAGACAGACAGACTGTTACTTTCGCATTTATAATATTAGTAGGGATGTCGTGTAGACATTGTGAGAGATTCTTTAGGTTTCATATAAAAAAATAATTACGCTTTTTCTAAAAATACGCAGAATATTATGTAGATATGTTGCTATTAAAAACTACAAATATGTAGTTTTAAAATTTATTCTTCTCTTCGTGTATTAACTTCTTTGGCGGCCTCTTTGATTCTTGGTAAAGTACTAGACTTGTGACTTGTGTACAATATTTTTTAAATTATGTTTATACTTAACATATTTGCACATCCTACAAAATAATATTATGTAGGCCGTGAGGTACCGGCAAAGTAGAATAGTACCTCTCATTGTACCAGGTGTGGTAAGAGGTGGTTTTGTGCTTTGCGATTGCCAACACGCTTGCCCAGCGCGACAATTATGGGCCAAATTCTCCCTTTCTTGGGGTAGTCTATGTCAAGTCGTGGACTACCAATGGCTGTTATGATGATATATATTCCTAAGATTCCTAATATATTCCTAATATATAGGAATATATTAGGAATCTTAGGAATCTTCCTGTAAGTGCTACATCTCCTATATCACAGAATCCTTCTGACCCTCAGTTCAAGCAGCGAAAAAGGCCGAGTTCGATCGAGCCCCACATTTTGTCGGGGTGTTAAATAGTATTAAGAATTACATTTGTGATTCTTCTGTTGCCTGGTCCGTAACACAAGTGCTTTAAGCTTAAAAGTCATGTCAATATATGAGATGTTGTGTGAATTTATATTTAGTTGAAGAAAGTTATACTTGCGTGGATACAGCAGAATTTAAGGGCACGTTCTTAGATCTGATGTCAGTGTTGCTGTGGAAATACGGAATTTAGGAAAGTAAACAGATGCAAAATGTTTTTGAAATTTGGTAGATATTGCTGGTTTGAAACTATTGGTTATGAGGTAGTCTAGTTAGCTAATCCTCTCACCCAATACCTACGCGCGATATTCTTCTACAGAACGACCGTGGTGCCTTCTGCTCCTGCAAAGCCCAGGTCCAAAGATCCAGGGACCATTCTGAAGGCAGCTCCACACCGTCCACTTGCGTTCTCTGCGAAGATGGCAACACTAAGGACAGGCACAAAGCTAAGTCCGTAGCCAGTAAATACACGACCATAAGCAAAAGGTCTAGCTACTCTAGCAGATTTGATAAGACGACCAATTTAAGTAGGAAGTCTGTAGCTAGCAAAGTAACTGAGAAATCTGATGTTAGTAGGAAGTCGGGTAATAAATTTAATGCAAAGGAAAAGAATAGCGATATCACCTGCGATTTTAAATACAGTGACTTCTATTGTGACAGTGAAGTAGAAGCTGACGAGACGAATAGACTTATTCAATTAAGGAATTCGGATTATATGGATATTGTAGGAGATTCTCTGAAGGTTGTCATCGCTCTAGCAGGATATCCAAGGTCAAAGATACGTCTCAAACAAATGGAGCTCTTCCAAAGATGCTTGACTGACGTTATCGATACGCAGTTGAAACGAGGTCTACTTAATAAAGTGCCTTCATTTCACGATTACTATTTAAATAGAGGCGCTATAGTCTGCATTTGCAAGGATAAAGGCACTAGGGATTGGATGGTGCGAGTATCGCCAGGCTTACAAGAAAGAATGTGCAGCAATCTGATCCTGCTCAAAGCCAGAGTCAAGAGACTATGCTTGGCCGTGCTAAAGATACCCCAGTCTTGCTGGCCTGCGACTGCCCAAGACGCCTTTAAGCTTTTGCAGTATTTCAATCCCACTTTGAAGACTGATCAATGGAAGATCTATGCCCAGAACTGTTCGGGTAACGTTGAATCCACATCCTTCATTATAGACAGAGTGTCAGGAGAAATCATTCGAGGCCCAATGTTTAAGAATGTTATAGATTACGAGCAAATGGAATTTGAAATTACTGGTTATGCGGAGATTTATAATGAGTGCCTGCTTTGTGATTGCGAAGAAGATATCGGTGGTGTTGTGTCTAGGGTTCAGCTCTTAGACGAACTACGTGTGGAGGCCACTCCAAAGAAATGCTCTGTTGTTAGTTTTACGAACCCAAAACGGGATAGTGTAGAAGTTGTTTCACAAAACATGAAAGAGACCGATGATTTTAATCATAGTACGGACGCGGAAGATAAAGCACCGGAAACGAAGAAAGACATTGATAATTCGACACAAATCGGCATTTTGGATAAGCTCAAAGATGTGAAATACGTCAGTGATAAAGATGAAATGCTCGTGTGGTCCGACGAGACGAACAAATTCAACAGTGACAATGAAAATGAGGATGAAGAAAAAGAGGAATATATCGGACTTGATGAGAACAATTCTGGCGTCGCGGCGTCAGAGAAGACAGAGTCTGTTATAGAAAGCAATGACAATCTGATCAGTCGAAGTGGCGTTTTAAATATCGATAGTAACAGAGGTATAGCATATCACCGCCGCACCAATTACCTCCATGTGGAGAACGAGTTGAAAGTAGCGATCACTTTGGAAGGGTACCCACAAAACAAATTGGAGGGCACGCATATCAGGCGGCTAAAGCATCTGTTCAAAGAGTACATGCATAAAGACATGAAGATGCAGCGCTTTGCGAACTTAATCATTCCGAAATTTCAAGATATATACCTGTCGAACGGCGCGGTGATATACATCTGCGACAGTTTGGAGACCAAAGACTATTTGACAGAGGTGATGCCGAAATTTATTAATTCAACTGGCTTGAAATTAACCTTTAGAGATATACTAAGCTTGGTTCGGTACACAAGAGTGGTTCTACGATTGCCGAAAGAACAGGCGCACGTCGAATCAGTTGAGATACTGTTGCATTTGAAAGCGAAGTATCCTAGTTTACAACCGGATCGCTGGAAGTATTATTCTGATGTGGCTGGCAAGCAGAAACGTCAGTTTGGTGTCGATCCGGAATCTTTGGAGGTCATCAAGAGTTCAGACTTTGACCCCATTTACGATGGTGAGATGTTGTCATTCAGGATTATAGATAGACAGAAACGAGACGTGAGCTTCGAGTCTAACACCAAAGATGTTAATGACGACGATGATAAAGAATCCAAAGCGTTACGAGATAAAGTTATGAGGCTAATGTACGTGCCAGTTGATCAGCATATAACTAATATACCGCTCAACAGGACTAGAATCGGCCATTACTCGGATTTAATACCAGACGATTTGAAACTGTACGTTGGTCCACACAATTACCCCGAGACGAGAGTGGACGAGGCTCTGTTCCATTCGATCGAGAGAACATTTCAGAATATCGTGTGCGTCGGATTTGAAAAGAGGGTCTTGGATGACCGTGACGTTCCCAAGTTCCATGACATGTACTTATTTGATGGAGTCATATTTATAATATGTAAGAATAAGTATACTAGAGAGTGGGTGGAAGATACTATTGGCAGTGTTAATGACAGATTGAAAGTACATTTAAAGGCTACCGAATTCAGGGGTGCAGTCGGTATTGTGAGTATGATTGTGAGGTCCGAGAAGGATCCGGGTGAGATCATTATAGCGTTGCAGAAACAGAATCCAAGATTGCGAACGAAGTATTGGAGAATCATCAGCACCGTCCGCAACAAGGCCAAGCTTGATGTGGTCCTACAAATAGACAAGTTGTCTGCACAAATTATAACAAGTCCTGAATTTAATAGGAGTGTAGGCGGAAGTCAAGTTCAGTTCAAACTAGGCCATTTGCAATCATTACTCAAAGATAAATGCAGTCTGGAAGAGCTAACTAAGAAACATGTTAAAAAGCAAGCGAAATATAAGCCCCATAAGTCTGATAAAGAGAAAACTATAGAAGAATTAAAATACGATATCAATATGAAGTTTCCGGAATTGAAAATCGATCAATGGGACGTGATATCCGAACAGGGTAAAGAAAAGCATCCCATCAAGATGTGCAACTATGAAATAAACGAAACATCTAAGATTGTTGAGAAGGTGGACTCTTCTACCAGACCAACACCGAGGGAGCCGTTTGTCATGTCCCCAACCCAATCACAGCAAGGAGACAAGAAGGTCTACCTTAAAATACCCACCAAGCTTCTGCCGAATCATGTGGACGATTTGTACATGATCTTCTACCTGTTGGAAGACAAGAATCCAGGCTTGAACACAGAACTGTGGAAGGTCTGTGGTGACCCTAAACATCGTGACAGGTTCTCGCTGATTGTTGATAAGAGAAGTGCCGATATAATTGCAGGTAGATACTTCGATCCGGTTGTAGGAGGAGAGAAATTGATTTTTCTCTTTTGAATTAATCGGTAGGTAATTGTGAGAAATGTCACAAACATGGAGCCTTAGAGCTTGTATGTTATGTCACAGCGAAAGTAAGAAATGTCGATACTATATATGCTGTACAATCAATATTCATAATGTCTGCACATTTTAGACATAGTGAAAAATGACAGGATTACATGGGTTAAATTTAGGACAGGTTAAAGTTACCCGGAATTACCGGGTAACTTTAACCTGTCCATACGGACATAAATCTGGTCTGGAATAATCCAGAATAAAGATATTAATCTTCAATATCGCTTCAGATTCACCATGAAAACAGCTCTTGCAATCGATTATTTAATCTCAGTTGATCGCGCTGGACACGGGCCGCATACAACCGGTCCTAATGGAGATTACCTGGGGAGGCCTATGTCCAGCAGTGGACGTTTTGTGGCTGATATGATGATGATGATAATGAAAATGAATTGGTTTTATCCACGACAATGGATAATTCAAAGTATTCCTATTAGTTCAATGTTGCCCGAATGTAATGCACTGTGATTGCAACGTCAAAACCTATTTCACAAAATAATATGTGCAGTGTCAACTGAATCAATCAAGCTGCGTTAGTGGCCGGCGATTGCCAGAATAGATAAATAACATATCGCCAGTAAATAACATATCGCCAGTTAATAACATATCGCCAGTAAATAACATATCGCCAGTAAATAACATATCGCCAGTAAATAACATATCGCCAGTAAATAACATATCGCCAGTAAATAACATATCGCCGGTAAATAATCTTTTTTAAGTATTGCGAAATGAAAATAAGGCAAATTATTAGTTTTTTCTAGTATTTGTAAAATGATCTTTTGTAACATAATTATAATTAGTGACAAGAAATAGAAATGCTATAAAGATGATATTTGAGCGAGATCGAATTGCATTCCCTATCCAACACTGTAATTATGGTATTTCACAGACAATGCTACATCAAAACCATGTATGTGAATTTAATCAGTTTTTAAGGTTAAATTTTCACCTTCTGTTATTGATAAATGAACTTTATTGACACCTGTCGCTTACGCGGTTTTGAACTTCTCATGACTATACGTGGTTATTACTTAATATCAGTCAATTGAATTGTTATTGATTTACGATTTTTACAAAATATTCAAGGTTAGTATTGTCTTTAAAGTTGCATTTGCGTTTTTTTATTCATAATTTTCCTATAATTTCTTATTGTTACGTAATTTCTTTGTGGTTTATGATTAATTTATGCTTTAATATAATTATTTAATTTTATATTTTGTTTTAATTAAACATTTTATAACTGAGATGCCGTGAGATGTTTATTAGCTGTCCCGGGAAACGTACTGCCAATTAAGTTATATATAATGACTATGAAAAAATAGTGGTTGGTGGTAGAAGGGTGGAAATTAAGGGTTGTATGTATTTTTAATGCCACATTATAAATAGGAGAAAAATATATTTTCTCTCTCAAAAAATATTAAAACACATGTCACAGGGCCTATCACATAAGGGTTTGAAAAACAACTACAGTAGAACTCGTTTAAGACGATCACACTTACTACGATTTTTCGCATAATACACAACTTTACGACAATCCCTACAATTTAAGACATATTTTCATACATGTCTTAACGCTTAATACGATTTATCACTCCGTTTAATGCGCCTTATCACAGCTGAGATAACGTAATTGACGTCGTGTTGGAAGAAGAAGAACCCGAGATACTGCGGAGTCGTCCTGGTTATTTTTCCGTTGACAACAATGTAGCACCCTACGAAATTCAATTAATTGAAGATAATCTTATTGAGAATGTGAACAGCACACCACACGAGACCCTAAGTGATAATGATGAAGTCGAAGATGAGTCAACTCCGGTTTTGTCAAACGCCGAGGCATTATCAGCTGTTGGTGATTTAAGACGTTACGTACGTCTTTGGATCAAAGCGAAGACGCACTGCAAAAGTTAAATTATGTTGAAAATCTTTTAATTGCATTAAAATCTTTCAGGCACACCAAAATAAGTGATTATTTTAAATAATATAATTATAATTACACTATGTACTTTATGTACACAATTCAAAAATGTATAATTTAATACCTTATCCAACGTACCAAAATTACAACAAACTATATAATAGTATGTAGTACGTTTTATTTTCCCTTTCCCGCATAATACGCTTTCGCGTTTAAGACGCGTCTTGGTAGGGTCCCTGAATAATCGTTTTAAGCGGGTTCTACTGTAGTAGCCGATTCTCTGACCTACAGAATATGCATGTAAAATTTCATTAGAATCGGTCAAGCCGTTTCAGAGGAGTGTGGTAACTAACACTGTGACATGAGAATTTTATTATTATTATTATGGAATAAAGAAGGAAACTGCTTGATTAAAGAATAAGGAAGGCGTTTGGTGGACCGGGGTTTGGACCACCGCTCCGGGGGTTTTCTGATGGAGATGATCTCGCTTGCTGTGCAGCGTGGAAGTGCTGCAAGCATTCTGGGGACCTTTGGGTCGGTTATGAATAATATATAACATCTATATTAATTTTTAATAAATTTCCCAAAATACGTTTTCATAATATGTATTACACAACGAAATTTATATATTAGATGCAATTCGTTGATTTATTTAAACCTTGCCGTTAATGAGTTTTTGAAATCTGTCCATTAGTTTTTAAGTTGGTTTATTACAAACGTATATATCGATTATCCTTTAATTTTAGGTTAAAAATAAACTTATGCGTTGCTTCTGAAAACGAAGATTTATTTCGTTAATTTCTTACAAATATTATTATATAATCTTACAAATAACTTATTTAACTACCCTATTATTATAACTTTACCTGAAAACGAAGAAACGACAATTAAAGTCTATTCTTCCACCAATTATTTTATTATTATTTATCTATCTTAATTAACAAATTACAATAATCTAATACAATGCTATTTTTTCCATAACCTCTCAACTGACCATTGACCTCAGACTCTAGCGCTTGTCAGTTGTCAATGTCATTCAATGTCGTTCAAAAATTAAAGAAATATTATTTCTTTACACGTATACAAGTACAAATGTTGATTACATATAGTTATTCTAGCTCGAATTGACCTATAGCAACGAAACGTGGTCTCATTGGTCATTGGCCTTATTGGCCAACTGTAGCGGACGGAGATTCGTAACAGAACCAAAGTTACCGATATCGCCGGGCGGATTAGTAAGTTGAAGTGGCAGTTGGCAGGGCATTTGGTACGCAGAACCGATGGTTGATGGAGTCCTAAGGTTCTGGAATGGAGACGTACCGGCAAGCGCAGCGTAGGGCGTCCACCCGCAAGATGGACAGACGATCTGACTAAAACCGCAGGACTGCGGTGGACACAGGCCGCATACAACCGGTCCTATTGGAGATTACTTGGGAAGGCCTGTGTCCAGCAATGGATGTCTTATGGCTGATATGATAACGATGATGATAATTCCAGACAGGAATCTCTAATTTTTTCAATATATTAATTTTTATTTGTTACTTATTAAAGATGTAGCATTCTATCTACTCTGCCGTGAGATACCGGCAGAGAAGAATAGTACCTCCCTTTGTATCAGGTGTCGAAAAAGCGACTAATGTACCATAACTGACAGGTGGCGGTATATCCATCCGAATCAGTATAGCTCACATAGCATAGCATAGGGCAGGGATGAGCAGCAGCATCCCCGCCACGAAACCTGCGCTCTGCGTCTGCCAACACGCTTGCCCAGTGCGGCAATTATGGGGCGAAATTCCCCCTTTCTTGGGGAGGCCTATGGCCTATGTCCAGCAGTGGTTCTAATGGCTGATATGATGATTCCAATGGTAAAATATTTTCTTAAATCTGTAAACTAGTTTTTGAGTTAATTCGTTACATACATACAATCATATATTTTTCTTTATAATATAGTGCAAATTAATAGTGCTTGCAACAAACAGTAAACCATATCAGTAATCTATACTAATATTATAAAGCGGAAGAGTTTGTTTGTTTGTTTAAACGCGCTAATCTTAGGATCTACTGGACGGATTTGAATAATTCTTTTTTTGTTGGATAGTCCATTTATAGAGGAAGGCTTTAGGCTATATAACATTACGCTGAGACCAATAGGAGCGTAGCGTCAGTGAGAAATGTTGCAAAAACGGGGAAAAGGCTACTATACCCCCCAAAGTCACTATTCTACGCGGACGAAGTCGCGGGCACTGCTAGTTTTATAAATATACTAGCACTACTAGCATTGCTAGCGGCTTTGCCCGTGTGGAATAGTAGCTTTCCTCGATAAGGACTATCCAACACTGCAAGAATTTTTCCAATCTGACTAACTGTTCCTGAGATTAGCCCGTTCAAACAAACTGTTGAATGATGAACGAAACCATTCTTTATGGTACGACATTATCGCTACTGTGGCAGCACTAAAATATCTATGGTCTAAATTGTCTATGTACCTTCACCGTTTTTTCTTGTAAATTCATGCAATACAATTCTTAGTTATTTATTCAATAGTGAATATTTTTATTTGCCAAAGTAACCAAACTCTACACAAACAAACAAACTTTTCAGCATTATAATATAGTAATATAGCAGTGGGTAGGCAGAAATAGACGAGAGTGAGTTGCACCCATACATATGACCTTTGTACCGACATCAAGTATTTTATCTCAAGTCAAATAACTGAAAACACTCGTGTTATCGACATCAGACAATAGAGGCATCACAAATATAATACTTAAATACATATGCGACATACACAGAACAAACACAAATATCATCATATATATATTATGGTGGGTATTGAACACATGACCCTTGGCGCACAAGATAGGATCACTACCAACAGCGCCATCGGGCCCGTCCCTAAAAATATAATAACTTACCGTTTGGGTGACTTGGGCACAACACCCAGACACAGAATTCATACAAATATAAATATTTGCCCTAGGTGGGGATCGAACCTGCTCCATCGGGCCCGTCGAAATGTATATTAAATAGGTTGAATATATATGATTGTGTTAAATAAACACATCAATAAAACGCGTGTTTTAAATCACTTATTGTAAAAAGTAAAACAATTATTGGAGTTAACAAATTAAACATCGGTTTATTGCTCGTAAAGTATTACAAGGAATGACTTGATATTTTATCTATATAGTGGCGTAGGAGGTGGCCAATAAGTGGAACAATTTTTTTCCTTTTAATTGGCTTTGGGAGATGTTCACATTCCTCAAATACTTATCACAGAGTGAGCACAATGTACGAATTTATTATAAATACAAGAAAAATACGTCACTACTGAAGTGTGTCCGACCGCACCAACAGAAACTGAACCTTGACATCGTATAAAGTGAACATACAATTGGGCAGCTAACACTTCCCGGGCTACAGCGCGAGTCGTCCCGCGAGTGCGTGTCGTGCGGCGGGCTCGCGGACTCGTACTGCGCCCGGTGCGGCGTGACGCCATACTGTTCGCCGATGTGTCAGCGGCGCGACTGGACGGGCCGGCACCGCGCCGTGTGTCACAACCTCGCCAGGTGAGCGCGAGCCGCCATCTTGTTTTTTTTTTTTATTCTCTCTATCTTCTTCTTTCGATTATATCGCTAGTGCGTTTCCAACTTTGTGGCTTGAAGGTATTAGCCAGATTGACCAGTAATTGCACCAGGTACGGAAGACGCCGCCATTTTTTTGTTACTTGTGATAGTTAGCGTCATCGCAGCCTATACACGTTCGTAATATCACAAGGATATCACTAGCGCGTTGCCAACCTTGTGACTTGAAGGTGTTATATCAAATTAACCAGTAATTTCGCTATCTCTCTCACCCTATAAACCAGAACACAGCCATGCGGACACTGCTATTTGTCGGTACTTTGTGAAAACTTCAGATGTTAAGCGCATAAAAAAATGCGAAATTATATTTAGGATAATATTTACTAGGAAAATCCACTTGTCTCCGGTTTCTGGCGATACTTGAACCTGCATCTTTGGCATTCCGTGAGACTGTGATTTAATAGACGCGTCGAATTTTTCTTAATTATCTATTGAGTGCTGAGCAATCAGCGACATCTCTTCAATATTGTAGGAAGTAATAGACAATGAAGGAATAATTACTTAATAACTAGATGTATTGGACGTGTCTACTAAAATCTTCAGTCCGCTGCCACTGGAGAGATGCAGGTTCGAGTCCCGCTTGACACCTGAGACTAGTTCAGACAATATTTTTCTAGTAAATATTATCTGTCGAGATAAAGTTTCCTTTATTTGTTCAATTCAAACACAAAATACTCACTATTCAAGTTGGCATTTCTTCTAAATCGGTTCTGAAGTTAAAGTGTGGTTACAGACAGATAGACTTTCGCATTTTTAATACAATTTATAAGGACTAGCGGACCCGACGGATGTTATCCTGTCTTAAATAAATTTCTATGTTTATGATGAAAACAAATATGGAGATTAAAAAATATTTAAATAAATATTGAGATATTTATATTAATAAATATAAATATTGAGATATTTATATTCATTAATAATTGAGATATAAACTAGTCTCTCAAGTTGGATCAAACTGTAAGCAAAAACATTTTGAAATCGTTTCAGTAATCCAGTAGTTCGTTTCAGATAAACACCGCGACACGTAATCCCTACTAATATTATTAATGCTAAAGTAACTGTGTGTCTGTCTGTTACGCTTTCCCGTTTAAACCTCTCAACCGACTTTGATGCAATTTGGCACAGACAATCTTTAAACCCTGAGAAAGGACATAGGCTATTTTCTAATTCGAAAAAAGGGTTGTGGATATGAAAGTATCGCTATTTTTAGAGCTAGAGACTTGAAACTTATTTTTCAAGCCATTTTTCGATATAAATAAACATGACATTCAAAGTTTATATAAGTTAAAGTAAAGAGGAATGGTACCCAAAAAAAAAAAACTTCCACGCGGACGAAGTCGCGGGCACAGTTAATTGTTATTTATTAAGATTTAATCTTTCATGTCAAATTTGTGTAATCGCAGATTGTCCGGTACACCAACTGTCGCAGATCAAGATATGCCTGATATCCAGACCGCGTAAGTATATTTATTTGATGGACCCGTTGACGCAGACGGTAGTGATCCTATCTTGTGCGGCAAGGGTCGTGGGTTCAATGTCCAGCCAGGACAAACGTTTATATGATTAATTTTTGTTCTGTGTTTATCATTATCATGGTATTAGCCATTAGAAGTCCACTGCCGGACACAAGTGTCCCCATTTAAGGGGGAATTTTGTCTATAAATAATTTTCGCGTTGGCGATCGCAGAGTGTGTGTTGACTATCCCGCCCTGTGCATTAAAGCTGCACTGTTTTGGATGGATATACCGCCATCTGTCGGTTCTGGAACCTTAGTCGCCTCTTACGACACCTGGTGCAGTGGAAGGTACTATTCTGCCGGTACCTCACTATATTATTAAGTAATATAGTAATTGCGATTGCCAAGACGCTCGTCCAGCTCTGCATTTAAAGGCAAACTTCCCCCTTTCTTGAGGATGCCTATGTCTAGCAGTGGTGTACAATGATTGATCGTGGTGATATGTTCCCTAGGATGCCACCAGCGGTACCTCTCCGCCGCCCCCACTCGCCCGCCAACACCAGGCGGGACCAGAGGCGGGATGAGGACCAGTCTAAAGACAGAACCAATATTAGGGTGAGTTGATACTTGATGTATGATTCAACTAACAGTTGAATCCCCCTTTCACCCCCTTAAGGGAAGATATTTCGAAAGTTGTACACGTGTTTCAAGACTTAACAATGAGAAGCCTTCAAACTGAATTTCATTTGAATAACTTTAAATAACAGCATTTTCATTCTAACTTGCACTTCTTTCTGATATGCTCTTCTATAGCTCCCCTCCGTTATAAAAGTATTTGTCGACCTGTTAAATAAAAAAATAAAAAAAACCCCTTTCTGCAGAAAAACGGGCCGACGCACAACTCTAATAATAACAACCAAGAACGCCGCAACAACAACAACAACAAAGGGTCAAGGAACTCTAACAACAGGATGGGTGACCGCAAACCGCTCCGGCAGAGCAACAGGGCGCAGGGGCAGAAGAGAGAGGAGGAAGAGAACTGGGGGGAGAAGAGTGAGTATATTCACACTGTGCAGTTCTTAGACGTGAGATACCGGTTAAAAAGAATAGTACCTTCTGTACCAGGTGTTGTAAGTAGCCGACAGGTGGCGGTATATCCATCTGAAACGGTATAGCTCGATTGCACAAGGATGAAGTGGGGGGGGGGGGGGGGGGGGCAGCAGTATCCCCGTCGAGAAAGCGGCGCTCTGCGATTGCCAACAAGCTTGTCCAGCGCGACAAGAAAAATCACGGTTTTCTCTTGAGGCCTCTGTTCAGCAATGAACTTCCAATAGCTTAGGCTTCTAATGACTAGGTGTGGAAGGTCTACCACCTTTTGTGAACTAGCTGGAAAGACCTTTGTGACCAAGAGAATGCTGAAATGGAAGTCCTGTAGGTAGTACATTACCTCACTCCTAATTTCTTTATAGGTTTCTTGCAGCACCTCACGGTTTACCCTCGTCAAGTTTTAGAACAAACCCAGTTATCATTAATGATACTCTGCTGTTTGATTCTAGCGTGATTTTATAAAATATCTATCTTTATAAGTGGGCTATGTAATGCTGACCTTATAGTTAAGGCCCTGCGTTGATATATAAGCCGTGAGGTACCGGCAGAGTAGAATAGAATCCCCCTGAACCGTTCATGGTCCGATCCGAACCCAGGGGCCGAATTCATGATGAATTGATGTATTGATAAATGAATGATGACCGCTTATTAATTACACATAGCAACAGACCAACCTAGAAAGATCTGACAAAATTTCACAGTCCATTTTAAACAACCAATGATTAAAGAATAAATATTGATCGCGAAGTTTAAACATTTGTGTAAGTATATTGCGCTGAGCACATCGAAAATGTAACAACGCTAGGTACCGGCAGAATAGAATAGTACCTTCCCCTGTACCAGGTGTCGTAAGAAGCGACTAAGGTACCAGAACCGACAGATGGCGGTATATCCATGCAAAAAAGTCAGCACAAATGTATAGGACGGGGATGGGCAGCAGCATCCTCGTCGCGAAAGCTCTGTGATTGCCAACACGCTTGGCTAACGCGGCAATTATGGGCAATATACCCCTTTTCTTGGGGAGGCCTATGTCCAGCAGTGGACTTCCAATAGCTGTGATGATGATGACTGCGTATATATTTCAAAACGTATATATTTCGCCCGTTTGTATATATTTTTAACTAATTCTCTTCTATTAGTCGTATCGTCATTTAGTATAGCCTCAGTTACTCCTTATTATATCATATCTGCCCGTAAAAGTCGCATCCTAATCGGTCGAGCGGTTGAAGAGTATACCTCGAATAATAAATAAGACAGACAAAAATTAAAAAATAAATAATTTTGTTTTATGTGCCCATCCCCGCCCTGTGCATTTTGAGCTGCACTGTTTCGGATGTATATACCGCCGACGGTCGGCTCTGGTATCTTAGTCGTCTCTTACGACACCTGGTATAGAGGGAGGTACTATTCTTCTCTGCCGTTACCTCACGGCACATATTTACTTTAGATGTTGTTATAAAGATTGCATATCAAAATAGAAATAATTAATAGAATATAGACATAAATAATATAGTCTGTGGGTTGCGGTGACGCTTACTACCTCGCGGACTGTATATGTTTGTCGATCTGATGTAGCAAATAGGTAATAATAATATACTCTTTATTGTACACCAATAAAAACAACACAAGAACTTGACAAAAACATGCACAATAGTAGGTACAAGAGGCGGCCTTATCGCTAAATGCAATCTCTTACAGGCAACTTAGATGGAGATAATGTTGAAGCTGGTGGAAGTTTCAGATGTACTTTCCAAAATATAAAAACAAACATATATATATATATATTACCTGACTCCTTGGTAAGTCGCTAAAACCACTTGTGTGACGGACGCCAGACAATAGGACTGACAAATATTTATCACCTAGAAACAGAACAAACACAAATATCATATAAATATTTGCAAGATAAGATCACTGCCATCAGCGCTATCGAGCCCGTCTAATATATACCTGCGCGACGGGACTTCTGCTGCCCATCCCCGCTCTGTTTCAATTACCGCCGTTTGTCGATTCCGATACCAATAGTAAAATATTTCTAATCTCACCATGTTACGTATACAGTAATAAACATTTTCGCTTGTCCACAGGCAATCCACCCCCAACCGCTACGGCGCGCAAACCAGAGCAGAAATCTAAAGAGGCGCCGACACTGGAGATGCAACCTCTCCCGAAGGTAGAACTGGAGAAGAAACCGGCACCCCAGAGCAATGGGACTAATGGACCTACCTCTATCAATGATGTCACACCCACGAGGAAGGTGGTGATCAAGTCCCCTAAACAGTAAGTTGCTATATTTCAAGGGACGAGCCCGATGGTGCAGATGTTAGTGATCCTGTCTTGTGCGCCAATGGGTTCGATCCTCACCCAGGAGAAATATTCATATGATGATATTAGTATTTAGTCTGTGTCTGGGTGTTGTGCCTAAGTCATCAAACAGGAAGTTGCTATGTGGGTTCTCAGTCTGGGTTTTTTTTATTATTAGACTAGGTCGGCAAACAAGTATACAGACGGCGTGATAGTAAGCGTCACTGCACTCTATAGACGCCCGATATATATAGATTTAGAAAATGTCTGATACAATGTTTGATCTCTCTACAGCTACCTCGTGGAGCAATTAGCTACCGACGACTGCGTTCTCCTATCTGTGGACACGAATGCTACCGACTGCCACACCAAGAAGGCGGGCTTCGTGTGCCTCTCCATGCACGAGCGGTTCAAGGTCGAGTTTGATGCCTTGTGCGAGGACTACGTGCTCGACTGCGAAGCGGATAAGACAGATTTCAAGTAAGTATGAAAATTAAATTGTTATTGCCGTGAAGTACCGGTAGAATTGAATAGTACCTCCCACTGCACCAGATGTCGTAAGAGGCGACTAAGGCAACAGAACCGACAGATGGCGGTATATCCATCCGAAACAGTGCAGCTCAAACACACAGAGCGGGGATGAACAGCAGAATCCTCGTCGCGAAGCTGCACTCTGCGATTGCTTCCACGCTTGCGCAGCGCTGCAATTATTGGCAATAATCCCCCTATTTAGAGCCGTTAAAAAAGTAGCTTTATTACGAGCAGTGAAAGCGTATATGTTTAAAAAATATTTCTACACTTCCCTCTGTGAAATGTTAGTGTCTGTCTAACGAGTTCGTTCGCAGGCCGTCCCCAGGCGACCTGTTCTCGTACTACAACAAAGAGGATAGCGGCTGGTACCGCGCGCGCTGCCTCACGCCCGCGCTCGCCGCCCTCATCGACAGCAGCAAGGTGGTCCCATTGGCAGCGGGCGACCGGCTGAAGAGGATGCCCGCCAAGTACGAAGCGATGCCCGAGTTCTGCTGTTTACTCAGCGGGAATGTGAAGGTATATTTCCCCATCTATCCCCTCCCCCTCCTTTTAGTTCTCCACCAAACTTCCCCCTTTTTACCCTTATTTACCCCTCTCTACTACTATTGCTTGTTCTCCATTGTGGTTTTTTCTCTCGGATCTCATTCGGAGCCATCTTAAGTCTCCGATTGTTTTCGCACTCTGAGAGTAGCTCATTTATTTCTGCGGTCCCTCATTTGTGCCGTTCTCATTTCCCTCGGTGGATCATTTATTTTTACAGTTGCCAATATTCTCCCACGGGGGCTCTACTCACTTGCACTCATCATCTCTTGTTTACGCGGTTGTAGTCTCATTCCCCTGGTCAGTCTCGTATTCTCACGGTTTTCGTCTTATTCTCACGTTCAGTCTTGTTTACATGGTCCTTGTCTCATTATCACGGTCAATATCTTTTTTACACGGTTGTTGTCTTATTCCCGCGGCCAGTCTCTTTTTCACACGGTCGTTGTCTGATTTCCACGGTCAGTCTCTTTTTCACACGGTCGTTGTCAGAGTCCCAAGGTCAGTCTCTTTTTCACACAGTCGTTGTCTGATTTCCACGGTCTGTCTCTTTTTCACACGGTCGTTGTCAGAGTCCCACGGTCGGTCTCTTTTTCACACGGTCGTTGTCTGATTCCCCCGGTCAGTCGCTTTTTCACACGGTCGTTGTCTGATCCCCTCGGTCAGTCTCCTTTTCACACGATTTTTTCTCATAATCACGGTCGTTATCTGATTCCCACGGTCAGTCTCGTATTCTCACGGTTCATGTCCTATTCCCACGATCAGTCTCATATTCCCACGGTCATATATTCCCATAGTTGCGCTCTTACACTCACAGTTGAACTTTCACTTCTGCGGGTACATGGTCGTTATCTCATTACCATTGTTCAACTCATTCTCATCTCAATGGTTGTGCTCTTAATCTCACGGTTGCTCTCACCTTCCCAAAGTTGCATTCTCACTCCTATTTCGACGTCTATTCTCTTTTTCACTCTGATACTGTCTATTTCTATAGAATGAAAAAAACATTTACTAAACATAGATTAGATTAGTTTTTAATTAGAAGAATAAGACATTTTCATGTCATCTGATCG
>JACJUM010005599.1:4433469-4444506 GCA_020976665.1 Heortia vitessoides
CCCACGGTAGCATAGTCGGTGTTCCATTCCTACGTGCAATCTCTCGCTCCCACGGTCGTCACATGACTCCCACAGTTGCATTCTCGTTCCCACGGTCGTCATTTTACTCTCACAGTTGCAGTCTCGTTCCCACGGTCGTCACTATACTCCCAATATTAGCCAGCCCATGTAGGCTTTTTTCACGAATGCATGTTCCATTGGGATCGTGACTTTTTATGTTTGACGAGCCCGATGGCGCAGATAGTAGTGAGCGCATATTGTGTCAAAGGTTGTGGGTTTGATCTCGACAGTTGTCTGTTTTTGGGTATTGTTTATATGTATTTAAGTATTATATTTGTAATTTTTTTGTTGTATGACATCTGCACGCATTTTTAGCTAAATATCTCTGAGTCAGATCAAAGTATGAGATGTGTGAATCGGTACGTAGATAATCATTTTAACAGTTTATGTATATAAACCTGTATAGATATTTTTTTATTTTCTCAGCCGGCCAGCCTCAGATCCCGGTGGTAGAGCGTCCACCAGTGACGAACAAAAGCACAGTGTTGCTGGTGGACGCTACGGCGATGGACCGCGTGATAGTGCGGCCCGCGGACTCCGGCGCGCAGCGGGAGTTCGACGCGATACTGCAGGATGTCGTGTTGTATGGCCGGAGCGGTCAGTTTCGTATGCCTTTTACAGTATACATTTTAGATCTTCCCCTAATGCTCTTAACCACTCCCTTCCCTCCATTCATCACTCCCTAGTGCCCTAACTACCGCTTGCTTTATCCATCTTTTTACCCTCGCGCCCTTAACCGATTCCCTCCCCTTACCTGAAGTGCCCTTATCTGAAGGAGGGGGTTCTCTACCTGAGGATCACCTTTTTTGTTAGTCGGTTGAAACATGTATGGCTTGTTGACTGAGACTTCACACCCGATAGCTACATCTAGATTACAGCTCATTGCAATTTGCCGGTAAAAATAGATGAGAAAGAGTTATCAATGCGGACGATGTTGCTGTGAGGTCTCACCCCCAGTTGCGTGTTGCAGCGACCCCGCTGGGTTCCCCGCCGGCTAAGGGGCAGGCGGTGGTGGCGCAATTCTCGGACGGATTGCACTACCGCGCGCTTGTGCGCCGTACCAACGTGCGCAACAACAAGTATCAGCTCGAGTACGTCGAGTTCGGTGAGTACTGGAGCGGTAGGGTGGCGGAGATGACGGAACCGACAGGTACCTTACTTCCTAAACCGCTGGACTGATTTAAAAAGCTTTTTTTGTATGCGTTTTTGTGGTGATTCTTAATGCAACCCAGCAGAAGGCAGATTATATTTAGATATTTATCTATACTGCAAATAAATGTCCTTTATTCCCATCTACTCTTGACTTTACCACCGGGGTGGTGGTTGGCACTGATAAGTACTTTTTACTACCTCTATGGTCAATGGTACCTATTATGTTACATCTGCCCGCATTGTAGGGGATTTATTTGTTCATTTCGTATTGGATAGTGTCCAAAAGTTCGTCGTAAAAAGTTCACAGTTGGACATAAGCCTCCCCAAGAAGAGGGAAATTTTGCCCATAATTGCCTCGCTGGGCAATTGTCGCGTTTGGCAATCGTAGTGGCAATCGGGGATGCTGCTGCCCATCCTCACCCTATTTTATTTAAACTGCGCTTATCGGATGAATAGATGCTTCAGATGGATATATCGCCATCTATTGGTTGCGGTACCTCAGTCGCCTCTTATATATAGATACCGTGTTCTCTGCAGGCAACGTAGAGGTCACAACGCTAGAGAAACTGTACCCTTGCCCTCCGAAATTGGACATCGCGACGCGGCCCGCCCAGGCCTCCATTGTGACGCTGAAGTGCAAGATCAATAGCGCCTTCACACCGTCCGCTGCTGAGTATCTGGACCGGATTAAGGATAACCTCGAGCCGTTGACGCTGGTACAGTAATATTGTCTTGTAAAAAAGGGGTTTTGAGTTCACACCTACATCTCATACGTTGACCTGACTCCGTTGTAAGTCGCATAAAGCACTTGCGTTACGGACGCCAGGCAACAGAGGAATCACAAATATATTATTTAAATACATATATTTAGCACCCAGGCACAGAACAAACACAAATATCATCATATAAATATTTGCTCTGGGTGGGGATTGAACCCACGACCTTTGGCGCACAAGATAGGCGCACTACCATCTGCGCTATCGGGCCCGTCAGGGAAAAGGGAAGAGAGCCTCGTTTTGAAGCCGTTACGTTAGTTCTTATTAGACCGTGTAAGCGTCACTGCGTAACATAGGGGTAATTACCGATGGTGGCAAGACACGCGGCAGTCTATGAGCCAAGTTCAAAAAAAAACTAGCGATGCAGCAACTGCGTATTTTTACACTGAACTTTTGGTGCCACTTTTACCCCCTAATAACTCAAAATCTTTTAAAAAAAACACATAAAAATTGGGGCAGTTATTAAAACCTCTTAGTTTAACAAGTATTCTCAAATTCCTCGAATACAGCTCACGGTTATTCAGATAGTAATGTCCAAAATAGTCATTTTTATCACTGACTTATAGATCAAAATTCTAACTCACTTCTAGATGACCTAGAAATTTGGCTTTTGGATTAGCCAAATATAAGATATGTATAACTAGTAGATAAAAACTAGCCAAGTTAAATATAGAGCTTCAATTTATCCCAAGTTATAAGCTTTGTGATTAAATTTTATTTTACAACGTTGTATGATCTTTTAAATAAATTTCTGATTTATTTATAAAACTTGGCACCCGTTTCGATATCAATTATTATGTCGGAAAAGTCGACAACCACGCATTTGAACTTGGCCCCCTTTTTTACAGTTGTTTCTGACGAGATATAAAATATAAGAACCACTGGTACAGACGATTGTATCAAAAGGACCATATTAAGTGTACCGCAGTCGACTTAATGAGACCTGGATAAACCTTAAACGAAAAAGTAATTTAGCAAAAACCTATAAATAATACTAGAAACAGCCCGCGGTTTCACCCTCGTCAAGTTGTTTATAACCTATTTTGTAAACCGCTAATCTTGTGCGCCATGGGTCTCGGGTTCGATCCCCACCCAGGAAAAATGTTTATATGATTTATATTTGTGTTCTTTTTCTGTGTATGGGTGTTAAAAATATGTATTTAAGTATAACATTTGTGATTCCACTATTGTCTGGCATTTATGCTCTATTGTTATAGGCAGCGTGATGTTATATAAACTTTCTCGATTAGTAGCCCACTTATCGAGAAAGTTTATCTAACGTTTTATCTTAAGGTTATCTAAGGTTTATCTAATCTAGCACTGTATTTTCCTGACTTTCTCTTCTCTAGCTTATGGTTAGATATGTAACTCAAGCCGCTTCTCCTTTTATATAAAGATATAAAATTTTATGAAACCTTTCACACTAACCTTCTCCCCCCACTCCCTCGTTTACTCCCCCTTCCTTCTATTACTCTCCTTTCCCTCTATTACCCCCCTTCCCCTTTTACCCCCCCCTTCCTCTTTTTCTCCCCCCCCCCTCTATTACTCTCCCCTCCCTCTATTACTCCCCCTTCCTTCTATTACTCCCCTTTCCCTCTATTGTTCCCCCTTTCCTCTATTACTCCCCCCATCCCTCTATTGCTCCCTTAGGGGTAAATAATCGAAGAAATATTTTACACGTGTTTCAAATGTTTTAACCTTTGAATAACAGCAAACTTTGCTCCTCTATTTCTGCAATCTCGTTAGCGGATGAATTAATGTTATAAAAGGAAACCATTAATGTGCAAAATTTTATGTTTATTTCAGTCAGTCAGTCCGCTTCTTGTTCTTTTATATATAAATGTTGTCTAAATGTTTCAGACCATAATATCTGGAGCAGAGAGTGCGCCTAGCGGTAGTGAGGTGACCCTAACACTGGTCAGGTCAAACGAGTCGGTGAACCGCCGCCTTGGGGACATGTGCACGCCCGAATGGAAGAAGCTGGAGGAGCAGGGCGTGGATGTAGTCGGTGAGTCACCATCATACCAGCCATTGGAAGTCCACTGCTGGACATAGGTCCAGATAGCGCCGCAATTCGTATCTAGGTTATTTTTGTATAGTGCAACTAAATGACGTTTATTTCTATCTACCCTCGAGTACCGGGTTGGTGGTTAGGACCCGATAGTTTACCACCCCAATGGACAATGGCACTTATTAAGTTGCATCTATATTACGTACTGGACATTATCATCATCATATCAGCCATAAAAAGTACAGTTAGTCATAGGCCTCCCCAAGATAGTGGAAATTTTGCCCATAAGGCAATTATGGGCAAAATTTCCGCTGGGCAAACGTGTTGACAATCGCAGAGCGCAGTTATCAGAAGGTGGTGCAGCATCACGAGGGTCTTTTACATTTGAACTGCACTGTTTATACCGCCATCTGTCGGTTCTAGTACCCAAGGTAGCCAGCAGAGTAGATTAGTACTTCACCCTATACTAGGTGTCGTAAAAGGCGACTAAGGTACCAAAATCGACAGATGGCGGACGTTACAGGGATGAGCAGCAGCATCTCCGTCGAAAGCTGCGCTCTGCGATTGCCAACACGCTTGCCCTGCGCGGTAATATGGGCCAAATTTCGCATTTCTTAGAGAGGTCTATGTCCAGCAGTGGACTTACAATGGCTGGTATGATGATGGTCTAATGCAAAGGGTTCCTGAACTTTACCTCTGGCGCTTAAGCGCGGGACACTATTGAAAGCTCCATCGGTCTCCATTATGTATTTAAGTATCATATTTGTGATTCCTCTGTTGGTTGATGTCCGTAACACGCGTGCTTTATCGACTTATCTCCGATGCAGGTCAACGTGTGAGGTGTTGTGTGAATACACTTCACAGAGTAAAAAAAAGGTTATTTACGTTGTCTGTCCCTATGTATGCTTAGATCTTTAAAACTACGCAACGGATTTTGAAGCGATTTTTAATAGATAGAGATTCAAGGGGAAGGTTTATATGTATAATACATGCATTATATAGTAGAGAAACACTGATCGTTTCAAATGTGATGTAAATTAACGCATTTTTTTTCAATTGCAAACGCTGGCTGAATCCGACGACTAAGAGATGTCTATCTCTTAAAGCTGGGGCCACACTAACGAGAAATGCCATTAATTATCGCGATAATGGACGTTAACCATAGGTGTAGCCACAACTTAACGGGATAATTTGACAAAGGCATTAACAATGCCATTTGGCGTTAGGCGATAGCTCAAGAGGCGGTACATCAAAGAGATTAATGCGAGAATTGATGCGATGAAGCGGCCACACTACGTATTGTCAGTGTGCGTCGTTGAGTAAATTCAACGCCGTATTTATCGCCAATAATGAGCATTCATGTTGACCGTTGAAGTGTAGCCACCCACTTTTATGCGGTAAAATTTATCGCAATAATTATCGAGATAATGGCCATTGACGTTAAACACTAGTGTGGCCCCAGCATAAGGATAACCCACAGTAACCATTTGCATCCTCACTAGCTGTGCCCGCGACTTCGTCCGCGTGTAACAGATTTTTTGGGTACCATACCTCTTTACCTTAACTTATATAAACTTTGAATGTCATGTTTACTTATATCGAATCAATGGTCCGGATAATAAGTGTCGAGTTTCTAGCTCTAAAAATTGCGATACTTCCATTCAACTTTTCATCCCCTTTTTCGACCCCTTACAAACCTTATTTCGAATTTGAAAATAGCCTATGTCCTTTCTCAGGGTCTAAAGATAGTTTGTGCCAAATTTCATTAAAATCGGTTGAGAGGTTTAAGCGGGAAAGCGAAACAGACAGAAAGACAGACAGAGATACTTTCGCATTTATAATATTAGGGATTGCATTTGTGGCGGGACGTTAGTTTATTTATCTGATTTGGCACACCGCGTCGTTTATCAAACCGATGCTAGCTTAGAGTAGACCGTCGGTCCGCAGACATGGAGTCGCTGATGTACGGCGACCTGGAGTACCTGGAGCTGGCGGAGGAGGGCGGCGAGCTGGAGGTGTTGGACGCCAGCGCCCTGCCCGCCGGTGTGCTCAGCGTGCGCGTGCCGGCGCGCGCGCGCCTCGACCTGCAGCGGCTCACGGACCGGGTGAGCGGGACTTGCTGTTTTTGTTTAGGGAAGGGGAGTTCTTACTGTTGAGGGCAACTAACTCTTGTTTGGGGCTGGGAGGGGCTGTTGCGGGTGAGGGGGACTTGTGTTTGTTTGGGTAAGGGGGAGTATTTGCGGGTGGAGGGACTTGCGTTTGTTGGGTAGGGAGGGTGCAATTACATGTAAGTGTAAGATGATAATAAACGAAGTGTCGTATCTTCAGATGGCGGAGTACTGCGCCAGCGAGCTCGGCAAGGAGCCCTACCTGCCCAAGAGTGAGGAATTATGCATCGCCAAGTGCCCACCTTGTGAGTTGACACACACATGTATATCTGCTTCTAGTATGTCTCACCCCTACATCAAAACTGAGAAAAGGAAAGAAATATGTACGCACACACATATATGCATATATATGCATTCTTTATTTATATATATATTTTTTAATTTCGTATATATATGCATTCAGGCACATAGTAGCTTCTCCACTCCTGTCTCCCCTTCTGGATTCTCTATTCCACTCCTATTTCGACCTACCTCCCTCTCCTTTTCGTCCTCCCACCATCTGCTTCTCCCTCTCTTCTCCCCCGCTCTCTCGGGCTAAGGATCCCAATACAATATACCCACTGTTAAGAGGAATCCCTAGCCCGATCCCCCTTACTATACCAATCTTTATATGATGATATTCGTGTTTGTTCTGTGTCTGGGTGTTAAATATATGTATTTGAGGAGTATATTTGTGATTCCTCTGTTGTTTGGCGTCCGTAACACTAGTGCTTTAAGCGACTTACCAAGGAGTCAGGTCAATGTATGAGATTTTGTGGAATTTGTTTTTTTTTTTTGGTAGGTCCATGTCCAGCTGTGTATATTTATGTCTGCTATAAATATGCTATATATATGTAGCGGCCCGTCCCGGCTTCGCACGGGTAGACATAAATAGATACATATATTACGTAATAAGCATGCTAATTAAAACGACCATGAATCCCTAATTTGAAAAAAAATTATGCTTATCGTAAAGCCTCCCTGTACACTACGTTGGCTGTGGTATTTGTAGGTGGCAACGAATTTATTGATTTTCAGGAGATCCTACTCGAGAAAGTGCCAAATACAATTGCTCTCGTCGAGTCAGTTACTCGATGAGCTGCTAAAATATTTTCGAACATTTTTTGTCCTATTATTAATACTTTTCGCAGCGTATGCGATGAAAGACATTTTATGGTTAATTTTACACCTTTGGTTGGTTTTAATAGGATTTTTTAGAGATTTCTATAGTAATCTAGCCTATGTTACGCAGTGTTAATGTAGCTTTCTAATGAAAAAAGGATTATTACAATCGGTCCGGTACTTTTGAGTTTATTCGTTACATACAAAAATACAAATCTTTCCTCTTTATAATATTAGTGTATATAGCAAATTTTTGAGGAATTATGGTACATGTGGCGTGGCGGCCGCCGCCGGCATGTATTTCTTTGGATTATTTATTTGGATAAAAAGTTATAAATCGTATGGATAACACGGCTTGATTTTTATCGGCATTTGTATCTATTTGTTGCGCGTTGTTTGCAGACCAGCAATGGTTCCGCGCGGTGCTGGCGGAGCACACGCCCGGCTCGCCGACGGCGCGCGTGTGCTACGTCGACTACGGCAACATGGAAGACGTGTCCGTCGACTTGCTGAGGAAGATGTTGCCCGAGTTCGTGCGCGGCCAGCCCGTCATGGCGGTCAACCTGGAGATCAAGGGTGAGTGGTGACCGCAGTTCAGGTGGATCTCATACGAGGGTCTCCCCCCTCCCTCCTCCCCATCACTCCTCTCCTCTTTCTCTCTTTCCACTCTTCCACTCACTCTTTGACCCGTGCCCCCTCTACCTGTTTTTTAATATCTTTAAGTCACAAGTTTGGTAGCGCTAGTGACACTCATTTCATCTCAAAGATATCACTTGTGTGTTGCCAACCTTGTGAACTGAAGATACAATGTGCCATTTACCCAGTAATTTCACTGCCTCTCTCACCTTCAAACCGGTACACACCAATGCGAACACTTTGCCGGTAGAAATAGGTGAGAGTGAGGTACCAATGCTGACAACCTTCGATCTACCTCTAGTGAATGGTATAGTGAAGGTTTGCCAAGATCGTAGCAAGTGAGTATCCATAGTGTCTGCCTACCCTGTGGGACGCAGGCGTGACATATGCATGCGTGTGCAGATTTCCCCGAGGAGCCGTCGCCGGCCATGGTGGCGCGTGCGCACGCGCACCTGCGGCTGGACGCGGAAGGGCGCGGCACGGTGCGCGCCGCCGCCTGCCGCCGCCTGGAGCCCGGCTTCTACTCGGCGCACGCGCCCGACCTCGTGCGCGCCGCGCGGGGGGACCCGCCCCTCCGCGGATAACTCGACCCGCCGGTTTGTGTCGATCTTATCTTTAAGACTAAATTCATGCATCTTGTTGGTAGCTCTGATTAACGATAATTAATATCTTGTTAGATCTATATTTGTCTTAAAATAATTAATGTTCACAAAGTTCACTACATCGATCACTATGTAAAGTGTTCCTTGCTCGAAAGTATGCCACTTTCGAGCAAGGAACACAAGTGATATACCCTATCTGATGTCAATTTCGAGCAAGAAACACTTTACGATACAGTTCAAGTTTTGAAAACAGCTGCTCCATTAAGGCAGACCTGAAAAGGAGAACACTAAAAGAGTGATTAGATTGCGAAAAAACTAAAATCTTTGTTTTTCTTATTTTTCGATGAAAATTGTTTATCATATGTTTGTTAGCGTTGTGTTGGAGCTATCGTTCTGTTTTTAATATAAACCATACTTTAAAATGCAACCTTAGACTTCTATAGAATAAAGCAAATGAAAAAAGCAATACACTCCGGAAACTCATACGAGTTCATAGTTTATGTTGTTAATCTGCAAACGAATTACTTATTTTTTACTTAGATCACTCCTATTCTAAGAGTTCGGTTCTCTTGTCGGCCGGAGATGGAGAGGGGAGGGGTTACATATGGTCTCGCTCTCATGGTAAGAGATGACATACATATTTGAAGACATAGTATAGGATACATATGTACGTCCCTTTCTAATCGTGATTAAGGTTGGTGAACTTTAACCTGCTTGTTCCGAGGATAGAGAGGGGAGGGGGTATATGGTCTCCTATGTTGACAGACGACGTACATACATTTGGATACGAGGAAGGCAGCATTGGATACTAGTTTAGTCTCGGCCTTCGTCGTTTTTGGTCGAAATTACATCGGTCTCCCGTCGAACCGCATCGAGAAATCGATATTATTTTAAGGACGTTAATTGGGAGTCACATTAAGTTAAGTTGATACTTGATTTGTTAAATATATGTATATTGTACATGTATTATTAAGGACCTCAGTAGTAAATGTTTATACAATAAACTCAAACCTAATGTGTAATTTGATCTAGTGGACCTAGAATAAATAATTTTAAATTGATAACAAATATATACACGATATGTTGTGTTTGATTCTATACTCAAAACCCTGATGACCTTGATGACCTTCCGGGATTAGAAGAGTCTAGAATTAACAAGTAAAAAGTACAACATTAGGATGCGAGGATACTAAAAATCTCTTTTTTTTAATTAGTTATCTGTATTATTATAAATCATTTAAATATTTTTTAATGTGTAAGCAAAAAGTGTTGTGTTTAAGACATTAAAATCAATAGTGACAAATTGTAAAGCTTTTAAACATATTGCTCAGACATTCAGTCTAAGAAAGTTGTCTAGACAAGTAACTATATAATTGTCTAACTAATCTAACCTATTTGTTTATATGACTAACCCCTATCAATGTCATTGAGTAACGTCATGTATTTGTATAAAAACAGATCTGTATTCGTTTTGACTATTTGAAAGGTCAATTTAAAAAAAATATTTTCCTTTTTTTGAAATTTGTTATATTTAGTATAACAATGAAAAAACATCTTATTAGGGTAATTATTTTCAGAAAGTAACATCTACTTTTAACTAATTTTAACAATACATGTTTATTATCAGAACAAAAAAGGAACAACTCTTTGACCTATATATATATATATATCGTGTTATTGGGTAACCATGCAAATAATAACCAATAAAATTAGCCTCATTTCTTTTCAAAACATGAGCTATCCGCCAGCGAATATTCCTATTAAATTTGGTCCAGCCATTTTGGAGTTTATGTCCGTAACAGACAGACAAATAAAATCCAAAGCCGATTTTTCCTTTAAAGTGCCTTACATACTTTAATGACAATTCTAAAAAGCTGTTATTTAGTTAGTAGGATTTATATACAAACCATTGTGTTGTGTTATATATTTTGTAATTATATACTTTACAATTATGTAATGTAGAACGTTTGGTTGTATTTATATATAAATTGCTTGTCTCCTTCTTTTATATGTAGATAGTAAGAGAGGTGGTTTTTTTTATAAGACGTTCCGAGTCTGGTGTTAAAAATTATGCTTATGGTACACCAGCAACAGACCAACCTATCCAATTTTGTTAAAACTTCGCAATGGATAATAATCTTTAATAGCGAGATATTGAGTTCAAAATTGACTGTACAAATTTGACAGATTTGGGTAGGATCTATTGCCCACCGTACGCGAGCAATGAAAACAATCAAAATTAGGCAATAAGATAAGAAGAAATAACAGTTATTAACAAATATATCAAATCAGTGTATCTCACAAGAACTCTTTAGAGCTTTTTAATGTCAAGTGTCTGAAGTAAGTAAATATCAGTTTAAAATGTGCTTCGATAGACATAATAATAACTGACTTACTTTAAATCCGGGTAACTTTGAACTGTCCTGGTAACTTTGAATTATCCGGGTAACTTTGTACTGTCCGGGTAACTTTGATCTATCCGGATAACTTTGAATTATCCTGGTAACGTTGTACTGTCCGGATAACTTTGT
>JACJUM010005599.1:4444606-4489239 GCA_020976665.1 Heortia vitessoides
AACGTTGTACTGTCCGGATAACTTTGTACAATCCGGGTAACTTTGAATTATCCTGGTAACGTTGTACTGTCCGGATATCGTTGTACAATCCGGGTAACTTTTAACTATCCGGGTAACTTTGAATTATCCAGGTTACTTTGAATTATTCGGGTAACTTGGTGCTGTCCGGGTATCTTGGTACTGTCCGGGTCACTTTGAACTATCCGGGTTACTTTGAATTATCCTGGTAACGTTGTACTGTCCGGATAACTTTGTACAATCCGGGTAACTTTGAACTATCCGGGTAACTTTGAATTATCCGGGTAACTTTGAATTATCCGGGTAACTTTGAATTATTCGGGTCCGGGTAACTTGGTACTGTCCGGGTAACTTTGAACTATCCGGATAACTTTGAACAATCCGGGTAACTTTGAACTGTCCTTTCTACAATGAATATACTATTAATATAATACATTTTGAAAATATCGTTTCAGATTCACCATGAAAACAGTTCTTGCAATAGATAATTTAATCTCGGCTGAATTCTTTTTATAATACACGCAAAGCTATAATTCAATGTTACCCCAATAGTTGAATGATACCCGAATTTACTGTGGTTTATACTAAACTGCCCGCGACTCCGTCTGCGTGGAATAGTGACTTTGGGGGGTATAGTGTAGCCTTCCTTGATAATTGGACTATCTAAAACCGAAAGAATGTTACAAATCGGACCAGCGGTTCCTGAGATTAACGCGTTCAAACAAACAATCTCCTCAGCTTTATAATATTATTATAGATGTTTTAACATTCACGCGTTTATTACCCGTAATAAAACTACGTGTTTTAACGGCTTTAAAACGCGGTTAAACAATTTTTTTTATTTGAGATATCAACTAAGTTGCTAGATATATATTCTTTTTGATGTGATATTAGTATCTAGTGTAATATTGAGTGACTTCCTAATCCTAACTACGTATACAGATGAAAAATCTTATTAACCTAAGCTGGTAGGACTCAAAAGTTCAACGATACATCACCTGAGGGAACTTATCCTGGAAAGTATTTGAAAGTAGGATTAAGGTACATACATTTTGAAATTGTTTGTTCGAAATTTAAAATAAGCTTTTAATAATTGAAAGATGAGATTGGGGTCAAACGTTGTTTGCATTTGAACTTGATGACCTTTGTTCTCGAGTCGAGGTCACAATACAATAGGTAGTTGAGTTTACGCATACTTGATGACAACTGAATACCAATTTGTAAATTTTAGTATCGTCAGGGATAGTTTAATACCGTGTAAGTAACAGTTGTCAATTAGGTTCAAATTTCAACAAAAAACGGTGAATTTTGAACCTTTTCGCTAATGTAATATTACCGACAATATGTTTTATTATGTTATTTATATAGTATAGTACCCTAATATAAGCTCTTATCACATAAATGTGTCGTCGGTGTCATACATCGTTCTCATTTGACCTCGATGACCTTTGTGGTACAGCATCACAAGTCGTTCACCGTATACTGAAATTTAACTGCTGTCATATAAAAGCAGTTATTTCTGCGTGCCCTATGTGCCCTGCCCTTTGGTACTTTTTTTAACTTATATATATATATTTTTGGCAGGTTTTTATCGCCCTATATAATATGTTACAGTTTGAACATAAACATGTTACAGTTTTGTAAACCAAATCGAATTTTAAACCTGTTCTCTATTTAAAATTGTTTAAATCAGTTAAAAATTGGATTGTGGAGTTTTTGACTTTGTGTTGGATGATTTGTTTGTACGGACGGACAGTAAGACTATTTTTTTAACATCTCTGTAATACATTTTGCATTTCTTGATTTCTTGTGTTCACATTGTCTGTTACGAATCATTGTTTTGTTTTACGATTCCTGTGTATTGTTAAAGACATTGACTTAGTATTTTTGTTACTTTGAACACAATAAAGTTTTGTACAAAATGTGTTTTTTTATTGCGATTAAATTAACTGGGGATTTTAGGAAATATCTTGGTATAGTTGTGACATTTGCAGAAAAAACTTTTAGTCTATATTATACAAATTTCGGCGGTGTAAAACTACCGCAATGGGCAAGGATGGGCAGCACCTACACCGTGAATCTGCCCACTGCAATTGTCATCATGCCTGCCCAGTGTGGTAACCATAGGCAAGTAATCCCCCAATATGCCTAGAGGAATATAAAAGTAAACGTCTATTGGCTTAGATGACAGAAGCCGACTTTCGGTTAAATGGCCTCATCATCTTGGATGTCGTGTTGAAAACCTTCGATGGTTTCCACAGCTCATACTGATAGTTCAGAAAGGGTAAGTAAGGGTACCCAGGTGCCTGCAGTAAGCACTAGGTTGCCGCCCGCGATGTTGATCCACGATGTTTTTTTATATCATACCAGTCATTGAAAGTCCACTGCAGGACATAGGCCTCCCCAAAAAAAGTGGAATGTTGCCCATAATTGCCGCGCTGGGCAAGCGTGTTTGCAATCGCAGAGCTCAGCTTTTGCGACGGGATGCTGCTTCCCATCCGCGCCCTGTGCATTTGAGCTGCAATGTTTTGGGTGGATATACCGCCACCTGTCGGTTCTGGTACCTTAGTCGCGTCTTACGACACCTCGTACAGGGGAAGGTACTATTCTACTCTGCCGTTACCTCACGGTATTTAATATATTCTTGTGAAACGCCTGTTATAGAAAAGAGTTAAACAAAATTAATAGCCACAGATATCCCACGGGACATGTTTTTGGGACAAAGAAGTAGCCTGTGTGTTACTCCAGACTACACAATTTTGGGGTCACTAAATCATCGGGCTCGATACACATTCAGTGCTGTCCCTATATTGTGCGCTAAGGGTCGTTGATTCGAGCCCCAGCCAGGAAAAACATTTATATGATAAATATTTGTGATTGCCTAATGTATGAGAAGGGAGAATGTGTAAAATGATCTCAGTGCTAAATTTCATCTTGATCTGTTAAACTGATCCGGCGTGAAAAAGTCCCGATGTCGCGGTTGGTAGTGATCCTGTCTTGTGTGCCAAAGGTCATTGATTCTATCCCCACCCAAGACTGATACTTATATGACGATATATGTCTTTGTTCTGTGTCTGGGTGTTAAATATATGTATTTAAGTAGTATATTTGTGATTCATCTGTTGTCTGATATTTGTAACTCAAGTGCTTTAAGCGACTTATGAAGAAATCAGGTCTATGAATATATGAGATGTAAGAATTTATTATTTAATTTATTTATCCAAACTCAATACCTAAAGGGGAAAGAATAAAACGTTGAATAAGTATGAATGGAGAAATCAACTCTTCTCAACATCAATCAAGAAAAATTGAAGTGTTTCGACGAAATAAGCTTTAGTTTCCTTTATAGAATAAGTAATTATCAAACAATGTGACATTGGGAATCATATATATTTATCAGGTGTAAGGTGGGACTCGAACCTGCATCTTTCTCATACCGGTGGACCACCACCACTACCACCACCACCACCATCGTAATGCTTCTGAGACCTTAGCAGACATGTCAAGATTTTCCTAGTGTTCTTTTTGTTACATGAAATCAGCGCCATCTCTACAAAAAAATACCTACAATCACTCGAATGTCAACCTTCTGTTTGAGCAATGGATTAAAAAGTAACAAAATTACTATGCGAGGTTATATGCATAGAAAATGCTGGGAACTTGCAGTCTTCCGATATGGGAGAAGTATATCGATATCCGATGCAGGCAATTTTATCACTTATTTGGATAACAGTGAATCTAACACGGCATGTACCATAATGACGCAGAATATTACAAGTATTAGACGAAATTTCAATGAATTCGACATTTTACTAAAAATACTTGATTTTATTCCGGATATAATTACTCTCACTGAATGTTGGCTTGCAAGTGACGAAACACTTCCTATACTAAAAAATTATTCCCCACTTGCTACAAAAAACCTACAGTCTGTTGGTGTAAGAGGGGAACAACTCAATCTTTTCAAAAGTTATCTGAGCCATAGACAACAAACAGTTAAAATAAGTAGCTTTATTAGTGAGCCCTGTGAAGTAAAATATGGAGTACCTCAAGGGAGTGTGTTGGGACCTACGTTATTTATCATCTACATTAACGACAATTCATACTACCCTAAAAAATGGTAGAATAATTGCATTTGCAGATGCAATTATTCTACCATTCACACCATACCATTCAAAGCACTCAAAACTCTATATACATAGCAAAGTTTTAACAGTGAGACAATTGTACTACCAAGAACTTATCCTCAAACAGCATAAACTATGTAAACCTGAAAATAAACTAACTCATAGTAGACGAAGGTATGTGGATTTCCAAAATATACATCAGCCATGTCGTACACGGTTCGCACAGCGATTTCTAAATTTTGCAAGAACATTTATTTATAATAAAATTAACCATGAAATAGATATTCATGACATGAATAAATACACTTGCAAAACAACAGTAAGGGAATGGCTCTTGGCATTGGACTACAACAAGACAGAGGAATTGCAAACAATATTATGCTAGACTGGACTATATTTATTGTTACTATTATTGCTTATACATATTGTATTTATTATACACAGTATAGCTTCATATTCTATGTATTTATGTAATATATGCGTAAATAATATGTTGTATTAACAAACCTTGTATTATATTAGACCATATACCTACACACACATGCAGGCGGGCCTGATGGCGCAGATGGTAGTGATCCTGTCTTGTGCACCAGGGGTCGTGGGTTCGATTCCCACCCAGAGCAAATATTTATATGATGATATTTGTGTTTGTTCTGTGTCTGGGTGTTAAATACATGTATTTGAGTAGTATATTTGTGATACCTCTGTTGTCTGGCATTCGTAACATAAGTGCTTTAAGCGACTTACCACAGAGTCAGGTCAATGTATGAAATGTTGTGGGAATTTATTATTATTATACATTCACACCTACATGCACACTACAGAGCATAGGTGAATATAAGAACAGGCTAGACCTAGTTTAGGTACTTCAGTGTCAAAGTGTATGTTAGTTTAAGTTTCCTTTTGTTGTTGAATAAAGTTATTATTATTATTAGGTTCGAGTCCCGCCTAACACCTGAAAAAAGTAATTTTTTTTCTAGTAAATATAATCTGAAATATAATTTAACATTTTGACGTGACAACGTCTTATAAATTGGTTTGCCGGGTGACACTTCAAGAAACTGCGTTACGCTCCGCTCACGTTATGCGCTCACAATGAGAGCGAGTGAGAGGCACGCGTCCCTCTCACTCGCTCTCATTGTGACGCGTGTTACGCAAATGTATTGCAAGTTATTGTATGTATATTTGTATATAAATACGTATGTATGTGTAAAGGTAAAAATAAAATTTTGTTAATATGAAATTAAGTGCGAGATTCTTTGTATAAATTAATGTTTTAAATATAATTCTTTGTATAAATAACAAAATGTTTTAAATTGTTACTATTATTTCATCCTTATTCCTACTATACGAATGAATATTCACATTAAAATTATTTTACCACTCAAAGTCGTTGTCACGTAAAACTTTCGCCCGTATACCGACTTTACAGGCAACAATTTTTATGCATAAAACCACAAAGTGAAGAAGAATGGAGAATAAATAAAATATTAATCAACAAGTATTCCAATTTTTTATTGGTTATTTGTCTTCGAGCAACAAACACAAACGCGCACGATTTTCCCAAAAAAATAAACAACGCAATTATCTTTGCCTGAACTTAATTCGTCCAACATATCTCTCATCCCTATAATTTTCGTGCACCAATTCCGAAGAGGCTTGCCTTTCAAAGTCCTTCAACGACTGCAGGATTCTTTTCTCCATAACCTTGTCTTTGTTCTTTGATACGGCGGCCAAAGAAGTGTCAACCCAAGCTTCGTAATATGGCTTGGTGAAGCGGTTTGTACTCGCCGGAGCCCATTTGGCCACCTCTGTCGTTGGTGAACGCAATCTTACGGGCAAATTGGGTGATGAAACCAACCTATTTTTCCGGCGGTACTTCTTTTTTTTCTTCAGCACCCTTTCTGTCATACTGGCACTGCTCACTGTGGCGGTTTTAACCATAGAGTTTGTAGATGGGACGCGTGTATTTTTTTTTAAATCGCCAGGTATGTTCACGTTCAGTTGTGTATTTTTCTTTGCGGCCGTAAAAGTGACAGCTTTGAATATTTTCGTTTTATCTGCTTTCGAAGTAACCGTCTTTATTATGGGATGCCGTCGGGCCGGCTTCGTGTCTTTGTCGTCTGTTTGGACGTTTTCTGTGTTTGTAGAAATAGATGTTGGGTTAGATTTTTCTTTCTTCTGTTTGGCGCAGCCGGCTCTCTTGGTTTGATCTGTAGAATAATTGTGAAACTTTATGCTCATCTAAACACCTCAGATTTAATTATACCTCTCAATAATATACCTATTTCTCAAATAAAATTAGTAATGTCGTATTCAACATACAGCTATGTGAGGCCCCTTGCCATTTTTCTGTATCCCCAAGAAAAGGGGAATTTAGCCCATAATTGTTGTGTGGGGCAGGAGGTGGCCATCACAGAACGTTCGTGACAGGAATACTGTTGCCGACCCCTCCCTGTTGCATTTATGCTACGCTATTTGGAGTGACCACATCAGTATTATTGCGGTGATTCAAATTACGTAAAATTTGTTTTTATTGTGGTAGTACAAAATAAATATAAATCTTTAATTCATTATCCTAATCACTACTCATAATTGTTTTGAACTATAAACAACAATAAAGAAAAATGCAGGTGTTCAGAAAAATTAGCACCAATTTCAATTTCTTTATAGACTATGTAGTTTACAAACAACATGACATTGGGAATTATATATATTTATATATGTGACCAGGTCGACAAATAGTCATATAGTCCGAGTGATATGCGTCACTAAAGCTTATAAACGCTTGTGTTATCACAAGGATTTTACTAGCGCGACCAACCTTGCGACTTGAAGATATTTTGTCACTTTACCCAATTATTTCACTACCTCAAATGCTTTAAGCGATTTATAGAGTCAGGCGATGTATGAGATGTTGTGGGAAAAATAATCTAAAAAAAGAAATCTGCGTGTTTCAAGTCTGAGGCAGTCTTCTAACTAACGACCCCGCGTGTATACTCGTCTATACTCTATGGTATGCTGCATAATATCTTACCTTTAAATTCACTGTTAACATTTCTCACTACACCAGGCCTAGGAATTCCCTTCGTACATCCAAATGGAGGGTTTGAACTGGACACAGTTTTCGGCGTGACATTATCGATCTTATGCTTTACCGCATCCAAATTAACTTTGTACTTAGAAAATGTTATATCTTTTTCTAAACGTTTGTACATGTGTTGGTGTTTGTCGATTTTTGTTAAGTCTACATTCAGTTTGCCTGGTTTCATATCACCTCTATCAGCATGTTGGATGTTAAGCTTATTTATATCCATAGGTCGATGTACGTTTCTATCGGTGTTCTTTTGCATTTCACCACGAACATCCCTGTGAGTTTTTTCGGTAATCCGTAAATTTTTCTTCTCCATGCCTAAATTTAGTTTCACTAAAATTTTGTTACAAGTTCGCGACTGTCACTAAGATTTGTTCTGTCAAAAACAATCGCAGCCAACGTGTATTTAAAAATATTGAATACTTGTTAGATGTCAGAGAATAATTGCTGAATTGTCTATAATAATATCGAATAATTTTGTGAAAAGCATTCCTGTGAAACTGTCCTTTTAAATAAAGATCAAATACGTAAAACTAAATATCTGGATGCGACTATCTAAGATAACCCACCTCCTTGGTCAGTAATCAATGATAAAGAAAAAAGAGCTGAAAAAAAAATAAAAACGTCAAAAATTATGCAGTGCCTACACACCTATCCACAAAAATAAGTATTTTTTTTATATAAAAAATGCATTAAGTCTTGTCAATCCTCTATAATGGAATCCAAATCGAACTTGGTCAAATCTAGATCGTCTAACAGCGCAATCACCAAAAAATCAATAGAAAGGAGAAACAAGAAATGTCCCAGTAACGCTGAGTTTAAACCAGTAGAGGTGCTGAAGAAACGAGGGGTGTATGTCGAGAAGAGATATACGATGACACATCTCAATGGAGCTGGTAAGTGACACTATTCATATTGGTGTTATAAATAAAGAAATGTGTCCGTTTGTCTATTTACTTATTTAAAAGTAGGCAAAGTCGTTAGCGAGGAGTCTAAGAGATCTCATCCAGATACACCACCATCACTGCAGTTGCAGGACACCGACTAGACATATACCTTCCCAATTTTTGTTTTCCGTCGGGCTGGCATGGGTAAATTAAAATTACTATCATCGCTTGACGTGCCTATCTCGTTCGCCAAGGGTCTTGGGTTCAATCCACACTTATGACTTGATTTATATATGAGATCAATTTGATGTAAAAGATGATATTGTGACAACAATAGAGAAGGTAAAAAGGATGGATGAAAATAGAATGACTGCACCAATATGTAGAGCGGAAGAAATGGAAGAGGTGGTATATAGATAACTATAATCAGATAGAAGAGGTATTAAAGAAGGGCCAGGTATGAAAGGAAAACTGAAGCGAGAGAGGTATGCTAAGTGGAGCCGTAACAAGTGGAGATCCTTAGACTCTGCCTACCCCAATGGGACACAGGCGTGGTGTATGTATGTAAAAGGTTTTGGGTGATCAATATCTATTATATTTAAAATTTCTCCGTCGTCTGATGATGTTCGGAGCACAAGTGTTTTGAGCGACTCATCTCGGAGTCAGGTCAAATTAATTTAGTAAGTTGTGTAAATTTATGGTTTATTCAATTGCAGAAGTTAACCCTCGGCAGGAGAAGCCCAAAGCCCCACCCCGGCCTCGCCAAGGTAAAAACAAATTCCTTGCATCCGTACTGACCATCCTCTCAAAATCTACCAAAGAAACTCAATATCCCGATCCTCAGAACACGAAACGGACAAAGCGTGACACAAAGAAAGAAAACAACGTAGCGAATAGCAACCTTAAAGCAAAGAAGTTTAGGTCTAAAGTCCTTAATGATAATGCCAGAGATAACGAGCAAGTTTTAGTGCTAAAATCTGAACAAGAGATAGTTCAGACACCATCGATGTATTCTGATAATTCTTTTAATAAAACCAATGGAATAGATTTTGGAAACGATCACTATGAAAGAAGGAATGAAAATTATAACGAGTTAGTGAAAGGGGTGATCGAAGGTAAATGTAGTGAAAGGGGTTGTAGAACAGAAAAAAAGGTTACGATAGATGACGATGCTAAGACACTAGTGGATGTTAGCGGGACAAATGATAAGAAACTATTGAATTTCTTCGTAGACTTGTTGCAGAATACGATAAGCGCTTACAATGTAAACGAGATAAATGATCGATTGAGTGATAGCTCGACGAAACTAGGTATAGAGATTGACAAGGCAGTTGCTGAAAAACTTGATATAAAAACGGAACCAATTGAAGTAGACAAAATACCGTCAAATCATTTCTATTGCCTCAAAGATGAGCAAGTATTAAAACGAGAAAACGATAACAAAGTGATTAAACAAACATCAAAAAGTAGAAAGAATCAATTGAAAACTAATTCCTTGACGCGCAAACCTCTTAACATTTTAAAAGCACAAAGCCAGAGTTTAGATCACAAAAAAGTAACAAGAAAGGAAAAGAAGAAGACCTTAATGAACCTCTTTAAAGAAGAACTGAGCGCAGACGACGCGTTCTATGAACCTAGGAATTTGTATCAAGCTTTGAAGGTCATAGCAGAGAATAAGAGAAACTACGAGAAGAAAATACACTTTGAAGAGAAACGAGGCAACGGGATCAAGATGCCGGAATGTACGCTGAGGGCGAAAAAAGTTTTGGTGCCCACAAAAAGAAGAGGTAAAAAGAAACGAATAGCCAGTATCGAGTCGGAGTTTGAAAATTTGCCGACTGATAATGATTCGTTTTATTCCTTACAAGTGCTAGGATACGATTACGATAGTTCCGTGAGGAGTCCGGAAGAGCAGTCGAGGAATGAGATTTTGTCAGGATTCCATTCAAGTGTTTCGGGGACTGGTGAGAAGGTTTCAAGACCGGGTTCGTTGCGTGACTTGTCGAGCGACTTTCACCGTCCCTATGTTAGATATTAAAGAAATTGAATGTTCTTTTAGTAATTAACAAATACAATATTCAGTGTCAATTGATTTTGTTATGTTTTTGCACAATTTTGTGTCCCTAATCCATTGATTATGAAGGTGATGAATTGATTACAATGGTATCTCAATGAGATTGAGATACCATTGTATCTCAACCTCATTGACTAGTTTGCCTGTCAATCATCATACCAGCCATTAGAAGTCCACTGTTGGACATAGGCTTCCCCAAGAAAGGGGTATGTTGCCCATAATTGCCGCCAAACGCAGCATTCGCGACGAGGATGCTGCTGCCCATCCCCGCCCTCTACATTTGAGCTGACTTTTTTGCATGGATATACCGCCATTTGTCGGTTCTGACTCTTACGACACCTGGTACAGGAGGAGGTACTATGAGCCCCGCGTGCATTAGTGCGGGTCGCATAACTTCAATAAATGCCTCTCCGTAAATGCCCTCTCACTGGCACTCCAATATCATAAACACCTCACAGGAATTCTTTTCGGAAAGCAGTACTCCGTATTCGTCGGCGAAAGCATGCAGTCTTTGACCCTCGATATTCGACCACACTTGTGCGACCGGGATCATTTCGGGCCCGATGGCACACTTCCTCTGTTATCTGGCGTCCGTAACACAAGTGCTTTAAGCGACTTACCACGGAGTCAGGTCAATGTATGAGATGTTGTAGGAATTATTATTTTTTACTTTACAAACCGGAACACAGCGACGATGTACTTAAGCAAACGATTCTCTCAAACATTTCCTGTCGGGTAGATCATATATATCTTATGGCTATTTCCATTAGAGCTAGCTTAGCTTTTTTAAAAGTACCACAATTATCCCCTACGATGACCATCCGAGCCTGGATTGAATGGTCGACGGTGGACTTCCTCGAAGCCCGCAGGGCGACTGCGTAACGCAGGGTTCGTCAGTCAATTGTACGCATCGTACAATTGTAGGTACCTATGCTCAATTAGATATTAGTTGTTAGTTGCGCTGCTATTGACGTGAGGGACCTATTGCTAGTCCAGCAATAGGTCCCTCGAAAAAATGCTTACAATAAGGTCACTTTTGAACCCAGTTGGACAACATAACAGGCGGAATAATTAAATAATGTTTACTAACTTGATTAAAAACGCGGTTAAACTTCTTACAGTTTTTGTTTGACGTTTCGGCTACCTTGCAGTAAAACGTTCTCAAGAATGACAAAAGATGCTGTGAAAAATTACATTCTATTTTACATATAAAAAAATACAGCAATTGAAATTCAGTACGTATGTTCATGATTTTTAGTTAGACTATTCAGCCTCCAATTACACATTATAACGAACATGCTTAATTTTAAATAAATATTCAAGAATAGCCAGGTCGAAAGTACCAAGAATAAACGAGCGTGTATAAATAGACTAATGCGAGTAAGGGAAGCGAGAGAGGTATGCCAAGATCGTAGCAAGGGAAGATCCATAGTCTCTGTCTACCGGTGGGACACAGGTGTGATGTATGTAGTATGAATGTATGTGTGTACGAACATGCTTAATAGTAAAGTCAGTAAAATATAAAAACAACCCAAGCCGTGGGGTACAGGTAGAGTAGAATAGTACCTTCCCCTGTGCCAGATGTCGTAAGAGGCGGCTAAGGTACCGAAACCAACAGATAGCGGTATATCTATTCGAGACAGTAGCTCAAACGCATAGGTGGGGATGGGCAGCAGCATACCGGCCGCGAAAGCTGCGCTCTGCGATTGCTAACACGCTTGCCCAGCGCGGCAATTAATTACTAGCAGTGGACTTCAATGGCTGGTATAGTGGTGACGTCAACGTGATCACAGTGCCTTGATCTAGTATTTTTTATTTTAATTTAGGGTAGTGTATTGAACTATCATTTTACAAAAAAATTAAAATGACCTCAGTTCTTACTTTATCAGTTTATGTCACAGAACAAAATACACGCCGCAATGTTTTAGATATTTATTTCACTCCCGCGTTACACCTTTTTTTTTTCGGACGAACCTATTGCTGTCCTACTCAGACGTCAATTTCAGGGCCACCGAAAAAAGAGGGCGGGGCCTCTCATAAATGAGAGTTCCGATGCCCGTTTTCATCCCGCGAGGTTCGCGCGACTGAGCGGGACCGACGGCGCCTCTATAGGCTCGACCTAAGCTCGGGCTGCCATCGTTGGGGTGAAATTAATTATGGAATTTTCAAAAGAGGACAGACAGAGTGATCCCGGCAGCTCAAAGGCTGCCGGTTATACGCGTTACACCGCAGGGCGCAGAGTCGCTACGAAGTCAATTAGTAAGCGACCTTAAATAGTATAAAACAAAATTAAAATTGTGATAATTGAATAAAAAGGGAAGCGAACAAACCGTGTAATTGAATGTTCTTATCATCACTAACTAATAATCTTCTCGTCAATGATACTTCAATACCGCGTTTGTAGCTTAAGTTAATAAGGTCCATTTTCCATCTTTTCCAAATGAATTTTCAACTTTATTTGCAACTGCTACTTACGCGGTATTGCACTATCATCGACGTTATGTAACACGTTTCTTTTGGCTCGTAGGTACATCAAAACTTATTGACTGTTTGCCAAGTATTTCGATCTGCCTCCTTATTTAATTTTATTCATATACCTGTAGTATTTGTTTTTTGTATCTACTTATATACTATTTTGACGGGCCCGATGGCGCAGATGGTAGTAATCCTATCTTGCGCGCCAAGGGTCGTGGGATAGATTCGCAACCAGAGCAAATATTTATATGATGATATTTGTATTGGTTCTGTGTCTGGGTGCTAAATGTATGTATTTAAGTAGTATACTTGTGATTCCTCTGTTATCTGATGTCCGTAACACAAGTGCATTAAGCGATTTACCACGAGGTCAGGTTAATGTTTGAGATGTTGTTGTCTTGCCCAACTCTTATGACACCTGGTACAGTGGGAGGTAGGTACTATTCTATTTTGCCGGTACCTCACGGCATAATTTCCGGATGGGTTATTAAATAATAATAAATGTTGATTTTTAAAAAAATATTTTGTGTATAAAAGTACATAGTTTGATCTAGGCATACGTTGAAGACAAAAACCTTTCTATTATATAAGACGGTAACTTATGTATCTACGCCGTGAGGTGCCTGCAAAATAGAATAGTACCTCCCACTGCACCAGGTGTCGTAAGAGGCGTCAAAGGTACCATAACCGACAGATGGCGGTATATCAATCCGAAAAAATGCAGCTCAAATGCACAGGGGGGTGGGCAGTATCCCCTCCGCAATAGCTGCGCTCTGCGATTGCCAGGACGCTTGCCGAGCGCAGCAATTATGGGCAAATTACCTTTCCGGGAGAGGCTTATGTCCAGCAGTGGACTACTAATGGCTGGTATGATGATGATCTTATGTATTCATGTATAAAATAAGCCAGTTGTATTATTACATGTTCAATTATATACATATTAAGAACTCATCATCATCATATCAGCCACAAGAGGTCCAATGCTGGACACAGGTCTCCCCAAGTAATCTCCAATAGGACCGGTTGTATGCGGCCTGTGTCCAGCGCGGTCCTGCGGTTTTAGTCAGATCGTCTGTCCATCTTGCGTGTGGACGCCCTACGCTGCGCTTGCCGGTACGTGGTCTCCATTCCAGAACCTTCCGACTCCATTGGTCCTGCGTACCAAATGCCCAGCCCACTGCCACTTCAACTTCGTCTTTGGTTCTGTTACAAATCTTCTCATTCCTGATTCGATCGCGCAGAGACATTGCACTTCGTTTAATACTCGATATAAGTACAAATTCATAACATAAATTGCTAGTTGCATTTTGCTGCGCGTACAGGGGGAGGTACTATTCTACTCCGCCGGTTACTCACGGCTTTTAGTCATTGGGCTCATCAAAAAAAAAAAGGGGGGGGGGGGGGGGGGTTAAAATAAAACAAACATGTATACGTGTCAAATGGTTTTATCAAGAAGCCTTCTAACAAACGTTATTAAAATACAGCATGGAGGCGTTGAAATTATTCGTCTTACAAAAAAATCATTTATTGTGATTTTTTATACAAATATGTATACATAGTTGATAGATTGATAAATTAATCAAACCACAGCTGCCTAGTCGACGTTAAGCAATTGCGTATTTGAAGTCAATTCTTTATATCATATGTAGAACATCTGTCCATAAAGTTTTGATACGACCAGCTTGCACTTTGACTTACTGTTGGATAATTATCAAAACGTATCTTATCAATCTCAGTGCGCCACAATTGATTATTGCAATAAATTGAAGAGAATATCATCCCATATGTCAAATAATCAATACTGATACACACTTTATAATTACATGCAATTCATTTATCATTTATTAGGCGAAACACTAAAATACCGTTGTTTGAAACTTTACCAGTCTAGTAGAAGGGGGTAGTTATAAAATCACACAAAACGCTTGCAAGATATAAACTGTGACGTCATTGCTATAGGAAGCGCTGAACCGATTTTTAAAATTCTTTCAGTGTCGCATAGTCCATTTGTTGCGGAAGGCTATATTAGTTTAAAAAGAAAAGGGAGTCACTATAATATGTATATATTACTATATATATCACTATAGTCACTTCAAGGTAACTCATCGTAGATGAAGTCGCGGGCACTTCTAGTAATTAATAACAATAATTGTATGTTAATAAAATAACTGGATTATTTTATGTAGTAAGATAAAATTCCAAAAACAATGGTACTTGCGTGCTAACCTAAGATTACATTTGCGAGGGATAATGCAATTCATGCTCTTTGGTTAGTTTCGTGCCGCGCAGTAAGAAGCAGCGCAGTGAAACGTAATACAAACTTAGTTCATATAAAAAATAGTGAGAATATAAGAACTCTTAATATTAATTATAACCAAAACTTCACTCTGAATAAATTAAACAATATTAACAAAAAATTAAATCTCCATAAACACTAAATAAAAAACAAGAAATATCGAATACATATCTTCTCTGTTTAGGCAGTGAGTGATTTATTATAATCTATGGTGTGTATATTGTTTGTTTAAAATCGCTAAGCTCAGGAACCGTTGGCACGTTTGGCAAAAATATGAAAGTGTTGGATAGTCTATTTATCGAGGAAGGTTACTATTTCCCCAAAAATCGCTAATTTACTCGGACGACGGGCAGTGATAGTAACAAATAAATGAATTCCTAGAACATCTCCCGTCAGAGGAAACTCTCCTTTAAGGTACATTTTCATAAGGATAACAACTATGAAACTAGCGTGTTTCTAAATTATTTTGTCTTTCGTCTTAATTTTATATTGATTTTGCATAATCATCTCTACTTTATAAGATTATAAATGTGAAAGTAACTCTGTCTGTCCGTCTGTCTGTTTCACTTTCCCGCTTAAACCTTTCATCCAATTTTGATGAAATCTGGCACAGACAATCTAGACCCTGAAAAAGGACATAAGCCATAAGGGGTCGAAAAGGGGGATGAAAAGTTGTATGGAAGTGTCGCTATTTTTAAAGCGAGAAACTTAAAACTTATTTTTTTAGGCTATTCATTCAATATAAATAAACATGACATTCAAAGTTTATATAAGTTACGGTGAAGAGGTATGGTACCCAAAAAAACTACTCCACGCGGACGAAGTCGCGTGCACAGCTAGTTTATACATGAAACCTTTGTAATTTAAACGCTAAATACCTTTTGCCAATTTAATAAAACTCTTGTGACGCCATTGCTTCGACCTCAGTCAGAGATTATGAAACACTAAAAATTATTCACAAGCAAATACAAAATATTGCCTGCGTTGTATTCGTACCAAAATAAATTAAATATAATTAATTAACATTGCCCATAGAGCTTAATAAACCAAAACTACACCTAAACACTCATTATCACATTGTTTTATTTTAAGACTTGTTATCCTTACTAATATTATAAATCCGAATGTAAGTCGGTCTGTATGTTACGCAATCACACCTAAACTACTAAACCGATGTAAATGAAATTTGGTACACAGATAGTCTAAGGCCTTAGAAGGGACATAAAGGGTCGACAGAAGGGAAGAAACGTTGTATGGATGTAGCGCTATTGTTAGAGCTAGAAGCTTAAAACTTATTATTCAGGCTATTGGTTTGTATAAATAAATAAATATAACATTCAAAGTTTATATACGTTAAAGTAAAAAGGTATGGTGCCCAAAGAAACTACCGCACGCGGACGAAGTCGCGGGCACAGCTAATGCAATATATGGGAACAGTTTCCAATCAGGGAGCGCCATATCTTTTTAATTACCATATAAAACAAATATTTAAATTGCAAATAACAAAAACAGATATTGTTAAGACTTACTGAGATTAACTAGCAGAACACAGAGTTAGAAGCGTATTGCTTACAATTCGACGGTCAGAAATTTATTTATTCCTGACCATTTGTAAATAGTTTTAAGTGAAAGAGTTTGAAAAATTATCTTCAATTTGTTAAATACATCTTATAAATAATTTAAGAAAATGCTTCTAAGAAAGTAAACGTTTTTATTTGCTTACGATAATTGAATTTCTGACCGTCGAATGATGTCGCCGTTGTTTAGTTTTATCCATATTTTATATATTCGGGTAAAATTGAACTATTAAGGTAACTATGAATTATCCTTTTTCGTAGACTATAAAACGAATTCAGCCGAGATTAAGGTTTTAATCGATGGCGAGATGTTTTCACGGTGAATTTGAATCGATATTTTAAAGAATGACAGGTCATAGTTACCCGGATAGTTCAATGTTAACCGAAGTAAGGATAACATTATATTTGGAAAATATCACATTTATATGGTTCGCCATACTAAATACATTTATCTTATTGGCCCTCCACATACAAGCTAAAACGTTAGCCTAATTGCATTTCAAGCAAAATAAATCATTGTCTAATCACTTGACAAAAAACAAATTTTCATTTGAAAAATGTTTGTCAACATTATTAATTATTTATAAGTTCACTGTTTAATAAACTTCTCACTAAATAATATATATATATTTATATAAATATATATACAATTTACAAAAAAAAAATTACATGCCAATTTTGTATTTCACTAAATATGTGTAGGGTCAGCTGAAACGAAATGGCTAGTCAGGTTATATTAGAACTGCGACCGCAATGATTCCAAAAATAATATAATAATAGCTGAAGCAAAGTAAACATTTGCAATAATTATTTTTTAAGTGATATGGTTGCGAAATAAGTTTGTCTAATGGTTAGTTATCAAACGTTGTTTGTAAAATTATCTTTTAACATACGCTTTTTGCTAAACAATGATCCACCAACATCAAAATCAACAGGAAGTGAAAATTGTATAATGACATGACAAAGATGCGAGACGTAAGAAGTGACGTCATCGCTATAAGGTGTAGTGTGTGTGAGTGAAATAACAATACATCCCGACCACAATCCAAACATATTGACCAGTCTTATCATAGGAATACATATTGCTTATATATTGCTTGTTGTTTTCATAGCAGCCTCCCAGATTCCTTAAAATATCCTAAATATTCAATATTTTCGTTATAATATAAGAAATATGCTTACATACAAGCTTACATACGTTAATAGTTATAATGTAAGCAAACTTTAAGCAAGTGGTTATTTGCAATATTGATTTAAAAAAAATATGTGTGACAGTGTAGATTATTCTCGGGTAGATTTCCGCAACTGGACGCCTTTCTATGCGCCTAATTTGCGTTTTCTGGACTGTTGGCCCTATTTAGCCAGCCCAGTTCCTCAAGAAAGCGCAGCAAACCCTTATTGTTGCTGGTCACTTCCTGAATTTATTTATTTATTTTTATTTATTTAACTTTATTGCACAAAATGTTACAAAATGTACAAATGGCGCACTTAATGCCAGATGGCATTAAGTACACAAAACAGAATATATATATAGTGGTGCAGGCAATATAAATAAAAAATAAATAAACGTGGCATACATATTTGTATAAATAAACGCAATAAATGCATATGATATAAAATATATATATATATATATATATATATATATATATATATATATATATATATATATGTATATATGTATATATATATGTATATATATATATACATAAATAACGTACACCAGAAATAGAGTTATAAAGTTAGAGAAGCAGCATCAGTAAATAAAGTACGGAGACAGCGTTTCAGGATAAATTTGTTTGGGGATTGCTAATATTCAACGGAAGCTCGTTCCAGAGTCGTATAGCTGTCACTGTAAAAGAGTTTGTCAAAAAACTAGAGTGATGAGAAGGAGTTAAGAGCGAAAGAGTATTAGAAGAACGGAGATTACGTTCGTGAGAGGAAATAATCCCGGAGATCCGATGTATCAGGCCCTGTACTGTAGCTCAGGACAGTCCACACACACACACAGTATATCTCTAGGATGAATTACGGAAAATTGTAGTCAAGACAGGGCCATGTGTGTTGGGTTAGCTAGTTATATATATATATATATATATATTTTCTACAACATGTAGCTTTTTATATTTGTATAAATATTATATATTAATATTTCTACAGCCTCACATAAGATCTGTTTGTGCTGTTTTTCTTTAGTTTTTTTCATAATACTGTGTAAATTGTTCAAAAAAGAGGAAAATTCTTTTATAGTCTCAATCTTTAGACTTATACATTTTGGTATTGCATTACATTAAAAGGATTATTATGTTTTTTAATAATTTTCATGGTCGAAAAGCATCAAAGTATTTGCTAATATTCAAATACAATATTATATTATACAATTTTGAATCCATATATTATTAAATATATATTTAATAAGAAACAATCATTGCTAACTGATAGAAATGGCAATTTTTTTTTTAGAATAACATATACTAAAAAAAAAATTATATATTTTGAAAAATTATATTTCATCTAGCAACATTTCATTAATTCTGCAAATGCTGGCAGATCTGTGGCCATTGGCAGCTGTTAAGCTGTTTTATTTTTGGGATTTTATGACCTGGTATTTACAACTTTTAGGTTTAAAAGCCACAGATTGTCTATGTATATTGCTGGTTAACTGAATAACCTTCACAATACATAAGTATTGACATTCTAAATATTTACTTATTGGTGATTACTCTCAAATAAAAAGTTAATAAAAAGGAGATTAGATTCAGTAAATAATAATTAACATAAATCCATTACTATTTAAATTGACATGACTAACAAATTTTTCTTTCCCTTGTGAATCATGAAAGAATTAAACAAAAATGTAATAATATCACTTTAGTGATGTGTTCAACAAAATATCCAATTATAAAAAGATGGGGTCTGTTTTTGAACCCTAAATTGGATATTATAGAATAATGGGCAAGAATTTTCACTGTGAAGTTACAATTTACAAAACATTATTATGCAGGCTCAATCTATTTTACATATTACCTTAACTAAATCATTCTTGAATTCTCAATATTTTTACCTTTTGTACGTCTGAATATGGCAGCATTGCAACACAGGCAGTACGTTTGAAACTGTGCACAAAGTTCAGTAAAACTATCTTCTTTGGCATTGCAACAATGACTGTGTGACCATCTTCATTCTCTACTACATCGACTTGGATTATTGGACACATACTTAGCACAGGACAGTCGTAGCGCTCCATAAAATTGTATTGCTTCACTGGTTCAGAGTCAAATAAGTTGAATTCTCCTGCTGAATATGGAGCATAGTAGATACGTAACACACCCCAATTTGATCCAACAAAATATACATCTCCATAAGATTGGATGGTCACTATGTCTCTTAATGGTCCTTGTGGAATGGTGTGGTTTAAAATAAACATCCACTGGAAGTAGATTCTCCAATCCAAACGCTCCAAAAAATTGTATTGACCCAATATATGAAGTAGATTTGTATGCACTCCAAGAGAACAGGTGAAAACTAACTCATCTCCACTGATAGTATAAATGTTGCGTTCAAATGTTAATACATGTAACTTGTTGGTATAACTTAAAGTCATTACTCCATCTTCTGAATGTTTGATCATACGACTAGACAAATTTTCTAGCTCGCAAACAAAGATTTCATCATCTAGGTTTACATAGAACACTTGGAGGCCCACAAGAAGGAAAGTTTTGATGTTATGAAATGTAATATTGGTTTCAAATACAGGATTCTGTAAGACTTTTCTGATTATGAACAAATGCAAGTGATAGCTTTGAATGACAATTGTATTATCGTCTTCTGTGTATCTCAAATAGTCGCCAGTTATCGGTTCCCGATTACTGACTTCTAAAGTATCGATGTCATAATAAACTACGGCTCCTCTTTTGTGCACACCAATAATGCCTTCGTTAAGTATTTCAAAGCTCCTTACCTCCTCATTGACAACAGAAGCGGATGCAAACTCGTCTTTAACTTCTCTAGCAGACGCCAGCTTTGCCCACAGAGATAAAGAACGATAGACATGGTACCAAAGAAGACCAGGTCTAGCCTTTCGACGGGCGGCTTTATATACACCGCTAAAATCAGCTTTGCAATGTCTTCTCCATAGTGCGTCATTCCTGATAAGTCCGTCGATTATTGATTTAAAACGGCGACAGAGTTGACGACATCTAATCAAGTCTTTCCCAGGCAAATATGTGAATAAGTGCAAGAGAATCTCGGTTGGAAGTGAGGACATAAGGCAAGACGGCTCGTCGATTTCCAGCATTTCTGATGACATTTTGTTATTTTTGATGTTATTATTGATGGCTACAGCGAACCTGCATCATCTACAGGTGTTTGAGAGTAAGCATACTGTTTTTGAGATTTTTTCGTAATAAAATTCAAAATAATAACAACCAATTTCGTCTATAGCTGATGGCCGAATTTCATATTCATAGACAAGAATGAATGATAGAGGCATTGCTTTATTAAACAATTGAAACATTTTATCGATATGTTAGACTATTTTATTTGCTTTAAATCATAAATTTAAATCCAGTTTATACAATAGTTGATACGAAAAAAATACTAATAAAACAACTACATAGGAACCAGTATAGTACCAATTTAATTCGGGTAGGTTGTATGGAACATATCCTTCTGCATTACTCTTCTGTCATTAATTCAACGTACCTAAATGTTTAAATATATTTGTAAACAAATCAGTCTGATCATCGGTTTCGGGTTTTTCTATCGTATCGATATATTTAATTGCAATGTCTGCTTTTAAAAACTTGCAAGATGTAAGTAATGCTTTCGAAGTTGATATTCACAAGTTAACATCGGAATTATTTGCTGCAAAAATTAGGGAGTCATTCGAAGAAAGTCTATGCAAAAAACTAAGAGATATCTCTCTATACACGTCGAAATTGAGGCTTTTACGTGCTAAACCCATTGCAAGTGAGTATTGTTGCTTTATTCAACCCAAACCAAATGAGTTTACTCTATATAAACGATAATCCTGTTTCTAACCAGCATTTATAATTATATACCCTATTGGTTGTTTTAGCTAAGACCAGTCTAATTCCTGGCAGACTAGTATAGAAGTAGGCTACTCGAAGGTGGAGTAACCTTCGAGTAGCCTACTTACATAAATGACTCTTATAGCCCCTTTAAGATTGTCAAGGTCATTGGCCATTTAAGTAATATTGTAATCAGTAAATCTATATTTATTCAAAAAAACATGTTTGTGTGGACATATTTACAGTCCATGTGACAGGCCTACTTAGATAAAGACATTTTAAACTAACTTGAATATATATATTAATTCCCTTGTGATCCATACCTAGGGCATTAGTAGTCTCCACAAATACTCATCCCATTACCATGCTGATCGTATTTTTACCAGGTAACCCACAAATAGCAGAACAAATCCAGAATGATGAGACAACCATAGAACAATACGAGGAAACGGCGTCAGCAAAAGTATTAGAGCAACACATAGTCAAGTTTCTCACACAGTCAAATGCAGTTCAGAAATTGATAACCAAACCTAGCCGCTCCCTGCATCCAGAACTTGTGGAAAGGAAAGAGTAAGTTTGTTCTTATTGATATATATATTTATTTATAAAATTACATCTGAACTATTACTACAAATTTAATTAACATAATGTAATAGTTTGCGAAATAATAATATTATAATTTTATGTACAAACATTTTTATTACTTAACAGATTACACAATAATATTACATTTAGAAGAACCTTTTTAAATTCACTGAAACTAGATTTGAATATGTTGCCTATAGTAATATCCTTACTAATATTATAAATGCGAAAGTAACTCTGTCTGTCTGTTACGCTTTCCCACTAAACCGGTTTTGATGAAATTTGGCACAGACAATCTTTAGACCCTGAAAAAGGACAGGCTATTTTTTTTATTCGAAAAAAGGGTTGTGAGGGGTTGAAAGGGGTTATAAAAAGTTGTATGGAAATATCGCTATTTATGGAGCTATAAACTTGAAACTTATTTTCAAGCTATTGATTCAATATAAATAAACATGACATTCAAAGTTTATATAAGTTTAGGTAAAAAGGTATGATACCCAAAAAAAAACTATTTCATGTGGACAAAGTCACTGGCACAGCTAGTATTCCATAAATCATTTATACTACTGGTATAAATACCGATGTATGGAGTATCATCATGCTTATACTGGTAAACTTGTTGGCACAGCTGTGGACAGCTTTGCGTCTAGATGAGTTTCTGTCTATATTACCAATTAAAAAATTATGTATATAGTTAATATAGCTAGAAAATATGAGATGACACATCATATCTAATCCATCAAATCTGTTTATAGCCTCCGGGCTGATTTTAGATGAAAAAAAAGGTATATAGATAATTAAGGATATTATATCACAGGGATATCACTAGCATATTTGCAAACTAGTGACTTGAAAATATTATGTCAGATTACGCAGGAACACAGCAATGTGAACACGGCTGTTCGGAGATATAGACAGGTGGAAAAGAGGTTCTCATGCAGATGACCTTCATATGAGGTCTGTGTATAACAGATTCCCATTTATTTTTAAAACATGTTTCCATAGGATAGATCTGGCTTTATATTTTTCTCTTAAAAATTAGCACAAATAAGCAACAGCTGTTGGATGGTGGTGTAGACTTCTTGTAACAAGTGTTCGCTTGGTATTACAAGTGTTTCTCGGGGATGAGATACAAAGTTAAGATCTCGCAGACAAAGTCACAGGCGGAATGTTCTTCCTAGATCTTATTATTATCACAGTAGCCATAGAATGTTTACTGGTGGATGTTAGCTCCATAAAAAAGGGGGAAGTTTGCTCTATATATTTGTGTAGTCATTCTACTTTTTTTCATCCTTTCTACATATCCAAACCATCTTAACTTTACTCTACCAATCACTAAGTCATCACCATCATGTCAACCTTAAGACGTCCACTGCTGGACATAGGCCTCGCCAACTTTTATAGCACCAGTTGTATGCGGTCTGTGTCCAGCGCGATCCTGGTTTTTAGTCAGATCGTCTGCCCACCTTGTGGGTGGGCGTCCAACGCTGCAATTACGCCGGTACGTGGTCTCCGTTCCAAGACCTTACGGACCCATCGGCCATTGGTTTAGGCTGCGAAGTGCCCTGCCCACTGCCACTTCAACTTAATAACCCTACGGACTATGTTGTGAACTTGGATTCTACGTACAGATCTCCTCATTCCTAATTCAATCACGTTAAGAGATACCGAGCATCGCCCTCTGAATACTTTTTTATTTTCAGTTGTTTTATGCCGCCAATAGTGAAAGACTGCGTTTGACTGCCATACGTCATCGCTGGTAACACACCAACATCCAAAAATTATATTATTTTATTTCTTTCAGAAAAATCATCGAAGCCCTTTCTCAATTCCGCAATCAAGAGTCTCAGCTGAGGCAACTGGACACAGTTCTGAGGGAGAAGGAAGAAGAGCTGGCTGCGGTAAGGCTGCAGTGGGACAAGGAACTGGGGGAACTACGAGACGCGAGGGATGGGGCAGATGGAAGCATGGAGGTGGAACCTGGACCTTTGAACAAGTAATAAATATGTAGCAATCTGTTACCTGCATATATTTCACATTAGGTAGATCACATACAAAGGTCGTCATTGGTACCTCACTCTCACCTATTTCTACCACCAAATAACAGTGTTGGCGTTGCTGCGTTCTGGTTTGAAATGACCTGGTAATGTGACATAATATCTTGCAAGTCACAAGGTCGGCAACGCGCTAGTAGCAGTGTTATCCTTGTAATATTACGAGCGTGTATAGGCTGCAGTGTATAGGTGAATTGTATGATTGATTGTCGTCCTAGTCTTATAAAAAAAATATAAAATTAAAACTGTCCCAATGACGGCTACTCAAGCCGAGGTCGGGCCTCGGCGGCGCCCTCGAATGAGAATATCCATCCGTAACAGTGCAGTTCAAATGCACAGGGCGAGGATGGACAGCAGAATCCCCGTCGCGGAAGCAACGCTCTGCGATTGCCAACACGCTTGCCCAGCGCGGCAATTATGGGCAAAAAACCTCCTTACTTGGAGAGGCCTGTGTCCAGCAGTGGACTTTCAATGGCTGGTAATTTGATAATGATAATCGCTTTAGACTATTTTGACATTTCACTTGACGGGCCCGATGGCGTAGATGGTAGTGATTACGTCTTATGCGCCAGGGATCGTGGGTTCGATCCCTACCTAGTACAACCGTTTATATGATGATATTTGTGTTTGTTCTGAGTCTAGGTGTTAAAAATATGTAGTTAAGTCGTATAATTGTAATTCGTCTGTTGTCTGATGTCCGTAACACAAGTGCTTGAAGCGACTTATCACAGAGTCATGTTAATTCGGTCCCTATCCAGGAAGACCATTTATATGATGATATTTGTATTTGTTCTGTGTCTGGGTGTTATAAAAATGTATTTAAGTCTTATAATTGTGATTCCTATGTTGTCAGATATCCGTAACACAAGTGACTTATCACAGAGTTGGTTTATTGTATGAGATGTGTGAATATTTTGTTTCTCGCTTGTTATAGGAAACTCCGCACTCTAGTGGATAAAATGGAGTTGATGCGGTGGTTGGTGTCCAAGTTGGTGACGTCACGCTCGGGCCGGTACGACTGGCTGTCAGACCCGCACGGGCGGCTGCGCGCGCTCAAGGTCGCCCGCGAGGACCTCACGCTCGATAAGATCCTACGCGGGTGACCGCAACCAACCTATAGTGCTCTAGTTTTTGCAATAAATTAAACGATTCAGTGTTTATGCCTTTTTATTTGTTTATCTCTACATATAAATAAAATATATATGTATGTATCCATATGATGCTGTTGCCCATCCTCGCTCTGTGCATTTGAGCTGCACTGTTTCGGATGGATATACCGCCATCTGTCGGTACAGGTATCTTAGTCGCCTCTTACGACACCTGGTGCAGTGGGAGGTACTATTCTTTTCTGCCAGTACCTCACGATGTATATATAGACCTCATACAAAAGGTCGTCTGCATTGGTACCTCACGCTCACCTATTTCTACCGCCAAATATCAGTGTTTGCATTGCTGTGTTCCTGTTTGAAGGGTGTGAGAGGCAGTAAAATTACTAGGTCATCACTATTATCATACCAGCAATTGGATGTCCACTGCTAGATATAGGCCTTCCCAAGAAAGGGAGAATTTTGCCTATAACTGCCTCGCTGGGCAGGCATGTTGGCAATCGCAGAGCACAACTCACGATGGGATGGTGCTGCACATCCCCGCCCTGTGTATTTGAGTTACACAGTCTCGGAAGGATATACCGCCATCTATTGGTTCTGGTACCTTAGTCGCCTTTTACGACACCTGGTGCAGAGGTAGGTACTATTTTGCTTTGTTGGTACCACATGACATTCTTGCTCTGATCCCACGACAACCACCACCGGCGCAGATTTCGCGACGGGGATGCCGCTGCCCAACCAGGCTCTGATATACCGCCATATGTCGTTTCTGGTACCTTAGTCGCCTCTTGGGTTACCTGGTACAGCGGGAGATACTATTTTACTCTACCGGTACCTTACGGCCGTATAACCTTAATTTCTTTCATTTTGTAGTTTTTTAAATAGATTTTTAAAGGAAAGCCAAGCTAAAGTTACTTACCAGGGCACCATAATCGAGAAGCAGGTCACTCAACAGTTCAATTTATTTATTTGTTAACATAGGTATACAATGATAATATATGTTGATTATTTAAATGTTAGACGTCTTTTACGATCCCGTCGGGTCATCAGGGTAATCAGTATTGTAAATATAACACAATTTAGTACTTCATATTTCTATTTAATATTGTTGACAATTCGAAACTGCTTGTAATGGGCCTACTTTAACAAAGAATATTTTGACTTGATCGAAAAAAAAATATTAGGTTTCACATGTTTGGGTTTTGGTACTAAAATAATAAAATTATAGAAGGTTGAGAAAATAATTTTAATTTTAATTATGGAGAAAATAAAAAGTATTATTATTAACAAATGATATTGTACTTAATTTGTCAATTTAAATTATCGTCATCATACCAGCTATTATGCCTCTAAGAAAGCAGGCCTTTTATCCATAATTGCCGCGCTGGACAATTGTGCTGGCAATCGCAGAGCGCAGCTTTCGCGATGGGGATGCTGCTGCTCATCCCCGCCCTGTGCATTTTAGCTGCACTGTTTCCGGATATACCGCCATCTGTCGATTCTGGTACCTTAGTCGCCTGGTACGGCACCTGGTGCAGTGGAAGGTACTATTCTACTCCGCTGGTACCTCACGGCGATTTGAATATCTTAAAGTTAAAACAATAATACATGTCGTAGAATTATCGTAATTATAATAAGTTACTAACAGTAATTGGTTTTGAAATATGTGGGTGTGCGATTGCCACCAGGCCCCCCCAAAATTCCCCCTTTTTGTGGAGGCCTCTGTCCAGGTGTGGACGTTTTACGACTTCTATGATAATAATGAAGAAATAATACTTATAATTAATTAATAAACTGTTGTAACTGTAACTATGAGCAAAAATCTTTTAAGGATAGACCTTAGATTCATTAGTGGACGTCCAACGGCTGCTATTATGATGAAATAAAACGAACAGAGTTGACAAGGAACTTTTATTTCCGTCCTACGAGTCCGCGCATCTATTCACCCGGCCACACGACCCTCTCTATCCACTGCACGAAGCTAGACACCCGCGTGTACACCGCTGGCTGACCGCTTTGCGCGCACTTCCGGCCAAACGACGTGATGCCGACGAGCCGGAACACGCACTGGTTATCCTTAGACGCCACTTGAAGGGGAGAACCGGAGTCACCCTGGAAGAAAGATCGCATAAATAGAATAAATTCCATTTGAAAAATATCAAATTTGTCTATGACCCTCCTGATGCCATTACGGCTCTTCTCTCTCAAGTGCCCTACTTCCACACATTTACAATAGGTACATATAATTATCATATCAGCCATTGGAAGTACACTCCTAGACATAGGCCTCCCCGAAGAAAGAGGTGGATGCTGCTGCCCATCCCCGATCGGCATTTGACTCTGTTTCAGATGGATATTTACGCTTTAGAATCTTAGTACAAAAGGAGGTACTATTTGAAATCCCTTTTTAGATATTTATGTGGACAGCGACTGCCATGATGATGTTTTTGATGATATAAGTTATTGTTGGAAAATAGTGGGAATTTGTAAGAGGTATATTATTACTTACCTGACACGTGTCCTTCCCACCTCGCAGCTCCCCAGCGCACATCTGGCTGTCTACGAAGCCCTGCCAGTTCTTATTCTGGCTCAGCTCAAGCAGCGGGTCGCAGTAGTTGTTCTGGAGCAGGGAGAGAGACACCTTCTGGAGTTCCTTGGAGGTTTGACGGGTTTCTGTATAAGAAGTTACCAATGTTTGTTAGATTTTGTTGGCGCTTTGAACTGTTAGCGTGGGTTAATATGTCAGACAGCTGGGTGTGTTCCTTTTAGAGAGCCTTATGTAATTATATTTGCCTTTTGATATCAGTACATATACACAGTTGGACATAGGCCTTCCCAAGAACGGGAAAATTTCGCCCACATTTTCTGCACTGGGCAAGCGTGTTGGTAATCGCAGAGCACAGCTTTCGCGACAGGGATGCTGCTGCCCATCCTTTCCCTATTTCATTCGAGCCACACTGTTTCAGTTTCAGGTGGACATACCACCAAATGTTGGTTCCGGTACCTCAGTCACCTCTTATGACATCTAGTACAGAGGAAAGTACTATTATACTCTGCCGGTACCATACAGCTAGAAAAAGGTTAATCTCTGCACGATCAAATCAGGAATGGGGAGATTCTTAACAGAACCAAGTATCGACATGGCCCAGTTGATTACTAAGTTGAACTGGCAGCGGGCAGGGCAGGGCACTTAGTACGCAGAACCGATGGCCGATAGAGTCGTAAGTTTCTGGCATGGAGACCACGTACCGGCAAGCGAAGCGTAGGCGTCCACCCGCAAGATTGACTGACGGTCTGACTAAACAGGATCGCGCTGGACACAGGCAGCATACAACCGGTCCTGTTAGTGTTTACTTGGGGAGGCCTATGTCCATCAGTGGAAGTGTTATAGCTGATACGATGATTTTTTGATGATGAAACAAACAATAGACATGCTTGATGGTCGCGCCTTACCGAATTCTATACTCGCTCGTGTCGTAAACAGACATTAATAAATTCATGATGTTAGCATAGATTAGTTACAAGTTACTGGAACTTCTGGAACGTCTACTGGAACCCATCTCTTAGTCTTCTGTCACGCGGCAGAAATAGGTGAATGAGGCAAATGAATTATGGTATTATGGTACCCTCACCAGTGTTTGTGACTCCCCACCCGGTAGCTAATGCTTTGGTGTGTCCACCGAAGTCATGCGAGGTCCATAGGCAGGCTGGTCTGATGGCTGCGTTGAAAGTCACGTCGGTGGTCAGCTCCAGGAGGGCTATGTCGTTGTAGCGTTTCGGTGCTTTGTAATTTGGATGTTTGTGGATCTTTCTTATTGTAACCTGGGAGCAGAAGTCTTACCGCTACACAGTATAAAATTAAGTCATTCCCTGCTGTCTAATCCTATGTATGATTAGATCTTGACACTACGCAACGTATTTTGATGTCTCTTTTATAAATAGACTAGCTGTGCCCGCGACTTCGTCCGCGTGAAATAGTTTTGGGTATCATACCTTAACTTATACAAACCCTGAATGCATGAATGAATTTATTTATATCAAATCAATGGGCTGAAAAATAAGTTTCATATTTCTAGCTCTAAAAATAGCGATACTTCTATACAAACTTTCATCCCCATTTTCGTTCCCTTACAACCTTTTTTACGAATTAAAATAGCCTATGTCCTTTCTCAGGGTCTAAGGATTGTCTGTGCCAAACTTCATTAAAATCAGTTGAGAGGTTTAAGCGGGAAAGCGTAACAGAAAAACAGACAGACAGAGATAATTTCGCATTTATAATATTAGTAAGTATTTATACTATTAGTAGGGATAGAATGATTCAGTAGAAAGGTTTATATATACAATACATGCAAAATATAGTAAAGAAACACTGATGAATTTAGAGGTTTTCAGAGGTTCTAAAATCCTTTCTCCATCCTTCCCTTAGTTACAGGATAAATAAGTTTCTATGTACCTGGATAACATCGATCAGGGCCGTGTTTTTAAATGCGTTTGAAACATAAATGCATTTGAAATTAAAAGTACTTTTGGTTGCCGATATGTACCCGAAACATTGACAAACAAATGGAAATAAACCTCGTTTTGAAGATGATAAAAATAGTTTTATTATGGTTAATGCAGTTAAATAAGAAATAATAGTTTGAAAAACTAAAAAAAACATGCTTTTATAACTGAACTAAAAACTACAAACTAATTATTATATAAAAAAGGGTCTATAATACTGTAGCATAAGGTCAAACATTCATCATCATCATACCAGCCACTGGAAGTCCATTGCTGGAGATAAGGATCTCCAAGAAAGGAAGTATTTTGCCCATAATTGCCGCGCTGGGCAAGCGTGTTGGCAATTGCAGAGCGCAGCTTTCGCGGCGGGGATGCTGTTGCCCATCCCCGTCCTGTGCATTTAAGCTGCACTGTTTCGGATGGATATACCGCCATCTGTCAGTTCTGGTACCTCCGTCGCCTCTTACGACACCTGGTGCAGTGGGAGGTACTCTATTCTGCCGGTACCTCGCAGCACAGGTCAAACAATCAATTAATTACAAGTAATTAATTACTTTAAAAGGATATTATAATAAACTTTAAATTATAAACGGAATAAATTTATTCAAAGGTACAAGAGTGAGATAATGGACATGTGAAATGTTAAAATCATTGTTTTGGCAACAATCTTTTAGAGGAGAGTTATGAAATCGTAGTGGAATGCACCAAACGTTCAACAAAATAAATCCGTTTATAACTTAAACTTTATTATAATATAATTTTGAGCTAACTAATTATGGTTGGCCAAGTGGTACCGGCAGAGTAGAATAGTACCTCCCCCTATACCAGGTGTCATAAGAGGTGACTGATGTACCAAAACCGACAGATAGCGGTATATCCATCCGTAACTGTGTAGCTCAAATACACAGGGTGGGGATGGGCAGCAGCATCCCCGTCGTGAAGCTACGCTCGATTGCTCACACGCTTGCCCAGTGCGGCAATTATGGGCACGAATCCCCCTATCTTGGGGAGGCGTATGTCCAACAGTGGACTTTTTATGGCTGATATAATGAGCTATAATTGATTTTTCGTTTGAGCTTATGATACAGATTGTTCGCTGACTTCGTAGCATAGAAAAAAGATAGAAACCTCTTACATCAACAGGGTTGGCACCGTCTCTCACAGATGAATCTATATTCTGGTCACCAAGCCTCACGATGTCAGGTTGCGGGTTTCTGGCTGATGGATCGTGGGTACAATGACCTGCTGTCATCACGAACTTGGAACTGATGAGGCTACCTCCGCAGTTGAAGTTATACCCGCCGTCAAAGTTTGTCCAGCCTATCGCTGCCTGGGGAACAATATAACAATTAGTACATAGTATATGTCGGAGCAAGCCGTGAGGTACCGGCAGAGTAGAATAGTACCTCTCCCTATACCAGGTGTCGTAAGAGGCGACTAAGGTACCATAACCAACAGTTGGCGGTATATCCATGCATAAAAGTCAGCTCTAATATACAGGGCAGGGATGGGCTGCAGCATCCTCGTCGCGAAAGCTGCGTTCTGCGATTGCCAACACGCTTGCCAAGCGCGGCAGTTATGGGCAAAATTCCCCCTTTCTTCGGGAGGCCTACGTCCAGCAGTGGACTTTCAATGGCTGGTATGATGATATATTCAACACCCGGACAGAACAGACACAAATATCATCATATAAATATTTGTCCCGGGGACCGAACCTACGACCTTTGGCGCTCAAGATTACTACCATCTGCGCCATCGGGCGTGTCGAACTATTTTATAGAGCCGGGGCAAAGACTACCAACCATATGCGGGAATTCTCCTTGATTTGCGTTTTCTCCACCTACAATAAGCTCCACCCCTGTATAGTCACATTTGGCTGATGAGATTGACTGTGTTTCCGGTTCCGGGAGGAGAGGGATGAAGTCCACCTTCTCTACAACACCTCTGCTGTATTCCTCGCATTCTGGAACAAAAGAAATTCTTTCAATTTATCTTATGATATTTGCCGTGATGTACTGGCAGAGTAATGTAGTACCTCCCACTGCACCAGGTATCGTAAATGGCTACTAACGTACCAAAACCGACAGATGGCGGTATATACATCCGAAATAATGCAGCTCAAATTCACAGGTCTCCATTGCGAAAGCAGCGCTTTGCGATTGCCAACACGCTTGCCTAACACGGCAATTATAAGTAAAATTGCCTGTTTTTTGGAGAGCATCCAGCGGTGGACCTCGAATGACTGATATGATAATGATTTGGTTAACATAAAATATTTTGGTCAAGATTAAGAAAAGCGGGAAAAGACACATAAATCAGTGAAATTCCTTTTTTATGATATCATTTCATGATCATACCACCCATTGAATTTTGTCCATACAATATTTTAAGATTCCGTATACAGAGTAGGATATTACCTTCCCCTGTACCAGGTGTCTTAAGGCGACTGAGGCACCAGAACCGACAGATGGCGGTATATCTATCCGAAACAATGTAGCTGAAATGCGCAGGGTGGGGTTAGGCAGCAGCAACCCTGTCGCGGGAACTGCGCTCTGCGATTGTCAACACGCTTGACGAGCGCGGCACTTATGGGCATATTCTCTCTTTTTTGGGAGACCTATGTCCAATAATGAACTTCCAAAGGCTGCCCTGACCCTTATTGAATACTTCTATTTGGTTAGGGTATGTTCGCTTAGGTCATCCTATTTGTGCAGTCCCACTCATCCTTCATTTATTCTGCTCGCGTGCTTCTTCTGCTATACGCAATATTTACTTCCATATGTCGATGTTGGTACCAACACACCTCTATGATCAGCTAGTGGAGCTCTTTTAGACACCTTTAGCTGCCCATAAAAATCATTAAAGATGCTATTACCGCCATTTCCAGCTTTCACTCTCCGTTCGATACCTCCTTCATACTTCCTATCTTTAGTTAAAACACTGCCTATTTCTTTCACTTGTTTAATTTTCATGTCATCGATCATAAATTCGCAAATTTTGTTACTTATCCCTACTATCCTTACTAATATTATAAACGCGAAAGTAACTCAGTCTGTCTGTCTGTTACGCTTTCCCGCTTTCCCGCTTAAACCTCTCAACCGATATTGATGAAATTTAACACAGACAATCTTTAGACCCTGAGAAAGGACATAGGCTATTTTTAAATATATATATAATTCGAAATAAGGGTTGTAAGTTGTCGAAAAGGGGGATGAAAAGTAGTATGGATGTATCGCTAATTTTAGAGCTAGAAACTTAAAACTTATTTTTCAGGGCCATCGATTCGATATAAATAAATATGACATTGAATGTTTATATAAGTTAAGGTAAAGAGGTACGGTACCTAAAACAACTATTCCACACGGACGAAGTCGCGGGCACAGCTAGTTTCTTATATCCTATTAGAGGAAACTTGCAAATTGTTACCATTTCCTGCAACTCTTCAGCTGACGATGCCAAAAGTGATCATCAGCGTTAAGAAGGCATTTGATGAGGCATTCATGCTTAAACCACATTTACCTTCCTTTTTATCAGACAGACAGTTTTCTATAAATAAGATAAATAACCGAGTCGACAGCTACATATCCCTATTTGTCAATTCTATGGATGTCAAACCATTCAGGTAGGTACCGTGTATTTTAATGCAAGCAGCACAATCCTTGTAAAGAGATTGAAATCAGACGGTCATTGACGGGTTATTTATCTACCGACTCGAAAAGTTGTACATTCAGTGTCAGTAGACGTATATGGAGGGGAGGGGGGGGGGGGAATTTTACCGACTCGAAATTCAGTGTCAACTGCAACTGTCACTCCCTAAAAAATTCGGTGGCGGTGTCAATTTAGTACCGGAGTATTTTTATATATTTTTTTTAATAAATAAAACCATAGACATTTATCACAATGTTCTCGTAATTTATTTATGAATTACATACAATGTTTTACAAAAAGCATCGGTATTGTTTGGCAGTAGAAAATCTTATAATACAATTACTTTTATAATGGTAGTAGAGGTACCGGCAGAGTAGAATAGTACCTTCCTCTGTCGCAAGAGGCGACTAAGATACCAGAACCGACAGATGGCGGTATACCCTTTCGAGACAATGCAGCTCAAATGCACAAGACGGGAATGTACAGCAGCATTCCTGTCGCGTTGCTGCGTTCTGCGAACACGTTTGCCCAGCGCGGCAATTATGGGCAAATACCCCTTTCTTAAGGAGGCCTATGTCCAGCAGCTTTTGTTTCTGTTTATTTCACTTTTATGCTCGAACAGCTGAAAACATCTGGTCGGTTAAAGGATTGTTAATTGTCTGGAGTTCCACATAGGCTACTCTTATCTCGAAAATATGACCCAGTGCGATAGATCAGGCCTTTTTTTCTCCCTATGGAATCTGCACGTTAGTTTAAAAAATCCTCAGGGATCAGAGAAATAGTAAAGACCTCGTAGACAATGACCGGTGGAAAGCTAGTTTAAAATAAACTCGTCAAATTTGTAGATTTGACGAAACCGATGGCGCTGATGGTAGTGTTCCTGTCTTATGCGCCAAAGGTCATGGGTTCGATTCTAACACGGGATAAATATTTATGTTTGTTCTAAGTTTGGGTGTTTTATATATGTATTAAGGCAGCATATAATCTAATATTATCTATCGCTATGATTACTTCGATTTTAAAACGTAGCATTCTTAGACTTTTAAGATTAGTATAGTATACTTTTACTGTACATATTTCAAGGATGTTTTAGTTTTCTTTTTTAGTTTTAATAAGTGTTGCCATTTTTACGTAGTTTTTATTGACGTGACAACGTCTTATAAATTGGTTTGCCGGGTGACACTTCAAGAAACTTAGTTACGCTCAGCTCACGTTATGCGCTCACAATGAGAGCGAGTGAGAGGCACGCGTCCCTACCACTCGGGCATGGTTAGCCCGCCTAAGAGCGAGAGAGACAGATATAAAAAGTGAAAGGCACGCGTCCCTTCCACTCGAGCACAGTTAGCCCGCCTAAGAGCGAGAGAGACAGAGCGAGAGAGATAGGCATACACACCGGTTCATGTCTTGCGCTTCTATTTCGCTTAGGCGCCTGCATATTCACATTACAATTATTTTACCACTCAAAGTCGTTGTCACGTAAAACTTCCGCCCGTATACCGACTTTACAGGCAACCAATTTTTTTTTTAATTTTAATATGGTACACCTCATACTACCTCACGTTTATAAATATGTTTTTCACACATTTTCCATGAAAATGTTGCTTGGAAGAAATCGCTATACTATAAATCCGCCAATTGTAGGTACTTCACTATGTATTGCTATTAATATTATTGTCTGTACGTTAATATATAATTATTAAAATTCATCATCGTCATACCAGCCATTAAAAGTCCACTGTTGGACATAGGCCTCCCCAAGAAAGAGGGAATGTTGCCCATAATTGCCGCGCTGTTCAAGCGTGTTGGCAATCGCAGCGCGCAGCTTACGCGACGGGAAAGCAGCTGCCCATCTCCGCCCTGTACATTTGAACTGACTTTTTTGCTTGGATATACCGCCATCTGTCAGTTCTGGTACCTTAGTCGCCTCTTACGACACCTGGTATAGAGGGAGGTACTATTCTACTCTGCCGGTACCTCACGGCTACTGTATTATTATTATTATATTTGTGATTCATCTGTTGTCTGATGTCGGTACCACAAGTGCATTAAGTGACTTATCACGGAGTCAGGTCAATGTATGAGATGTTTTGTGAGCAGCGCCATAGATTATATTATCGTGACATCAACTTCCGTCAACACGACCGGAACACGGAGCCTTATCGCCATCAGTGTTTCTTGCAGATCCTCTTCTTGTTGATCGCGAAATTAACCTGCAGTTAAATCATTGCTTTCGTCCAGTGATGGCAGTCTAGACATAAGATAGGCTTGCACGATGACAAATATAATATGTGACTCTGTCATCACTAATTCTTTTTTAAAGTGCCTCGTCAGACCTTTTTCAATATTGTTCTTTTTTTAATTTTTATTATCTGTGTCTTCATTATCTGATAAAGTCTATACTCCATAACCATATTTATGGTTGACATTAAAGCTGCCAGTTTCAAGTCGATTGCCCGTGGCGGCTTGGAAGAATACTTCGTTTATTATTTTCTCTGCTATCAACGCCTTCTCTGGCGATAATTTTATCAGCTTAAGTCCCCACACTTTGACAATTGAGTCTACCAACTCTGATTCTAAAGGCAAAGGTAAGTTGTCGTTGTATGGTACGATCTTCTCGTCTTCTATTGTCACTTTGGTGTCCATCCTGTCTGTGGGTGTATCGTTGTTCTGAAACAATCAAAATGGTGAATATGATTGCTAATTACTTGAATAATTAACAACTACATATTTAAGCCATTACTGAAATACCAGAACCGACAGATGGCGGTATATCCATCCGCAACAGTGACGCAATGCAACAGGATGGGAATGGGCAGCAACATGCCTGTCGCATGCCTGAGATTGACTGCCCAGGGCAGCAATTATGGGCAAAATCCCGACTTTCTCTTAGAGGCCTACGTCTAGTTGGAGACAAGAGTTGTAATTGTGTATGTCCGTAACAGTATTGGCTAATAATATAGGCTATATTATATTTTCAAAATGAAACTATATTAGCAAGTTTTGTATTTTTGTACGTCTGTAAAAATAAATCCAGAAATTACTGGACTCATATCCGGAGCCCACTAATGGAAAGTTTTTCTAGAACATGAACTGACGCGAGCAAATCCGCGGAACGCAACTAATAAAATATATGAAGGTTCTTACGGATCCAGAAGAATCCATCGGAGGAGAGCTAGTAGCTGAAATAAAGAAAAATAAAATATAAAAATATATATATATTGTTGTCAAATTTTTTATATACATTATTTAAGCAACGTAAAGTACGTAAAATAATTAAATTTATAAAATAATTAGTTAATATAAATCTAAGCAAGAAAATAACACTAGAAAAAAGTCTCGGTAGCACAACTATAGTGCGGTCGCCCGGAATGGGAAAGGTGCAGGTTCGAGTCCCGTTTAACCTGAGACAGGTAGATTTTTTTCTAGTCAATATTAATCTTAAATATGTTCAAGCATTTATGTATGTATAAAGACTCTTAAGTTAATAAGCATTTATATTATTATATACTATATAGAAAATAATAATATAAAATATAACGTATCGCTTACCCCGTCGTGTTTGAAGTTTGGGAATATTTTCATAACACATTGAGTGTGATTATATATATTTATAGAAAAGGAGAAGTTTTCGCCGCACGCGCAGCCGTAATCAGTAATGGTATAAACGTGAAATTTCGACTGTTGTTTTACCTAATTCAAAATCCGGATACACAATAAGAAGGGAATTTAAAACAATTTAATTCTAAAAGGGAAGCAAACTGTTTTTTAATTCCTTTTAATGTCTACATTGTAGGCTCATCATTATATCAGCTATAAGTCATCCACTGCGGGACATAGGCCTCCCCAAGTAATCTCCAATAGGACCGTATGTTGTATGCGGCCTGTATCCAGCGCGATCCTGCGGTTTTTGTCAGATCGTCTGTCCATCTTGCGGTTGGACACCCTACGCGCGCTTTCCGGTACGTGGTCTCCATTCCAGAACCTTACATTCTAGGTTGATATTAGGGACAGAATAACTAATTACTGGTCATTAGGTACCGGCAGAGTCGAATTAGAGTTTAGACTACTCAGACGACAATTCGAGCGCTACCGAACGAGAGGGCGGAGTCGCAGTTACGACTGCGCGTTCAGCTATGGTCGCCCCCGCAAGGCAAGGTTTAAGCAAGTAGTACTCGAAAAACCTTTTCGAGTACTACTTGCTTAAACATTAGTCACGAAGTACGCGTGTAAATGGATAGATGGCGCTAATTATAATAATTTGACTACCCTAATAGGGTTGCAGAGAATTATAATCGTGCTGGACCAGCAAAATTAATCCGTTGTCAGCTGACTTTTACCACATCGATCTGTAGACATATTAAAGGAAGTCCACGAGAGTCTACTCACATATTTACGCATATTTAACTTATTCCTAAGAAGGGTTAGTCACGTTTGTTTCTTATTTAGTTTTTAAATACTTTAATAAGAATAATTTAAATAAATATATATATAAAATATTGTTAGCCATATTATAGTTAAACTACATTATGACGGTAATAAATTCATTTATCATATGGGACCATATGCAGTTTTACAGTGAGAAATAAAATTGAAAATAAAAACAATCAATTTTTAACTAATATTACTGAAATTGAATCCTCTTTTACTAAAAGATAAATACAAAAAAAATGGGTTGCCTGTAAAGTCGGTATACGGGCGAAAGTTTTACGTGACAACGACTTTGAGTGGTAAAATAATTGTAATGTGAATATGCAGGCGCCTAAGCGAAATAGAAGCGCAAGACATGAACCGGTGTGTATGCCTATCTCTCTCGCTCTGTCTCTCTCGCTCTTAGGCGGGCTAACTGTGCTCGAGTGGAAGGGACGCGTGCCTTTCACTTTTTATGTCTGTCTCTCTCGCTCTTAGGCGGGCTAACCATGCCCGAGTGGAAGGGACGCGTGCCTCTCACTCGCTCTCATTGTGTGCGCATAACGTGAGCGGAGCGTAACTAAGTTTCTTGAAGTGTCACCCGGCAAACCAATTTATAAGACGTTGTCACGTCAAAAATGCATATATGTCACTAACGCTAATTGAATGTCTGACCGTCAATATGTGTATACATAAATAAATAAGCATTTTCTGGTAAATAAATAAGATCTGCAATCAAAGTTATATTTATAGCTCGCTAGCTAGTAAAACTAAATATTTCGAATATTGCACTTCATTTTTTCATATAACATTCAATTTCTTCCATTTGTGACAGTACGTGCTAGTTTTTGGTTTTTAATATGTGGTTATCGTAAAAGATCAATTCATTGCTAAGACTTAATATTGCTTGAAAGATTATATTAATGATCAAACTGATTGAGATAGAATTGAATTGCTCCAACATCTGCTTTTAAGGCAACGGTTCGTTAGCGTCAACGCAGGTATGGGTTCCAATAATAGCTACCATTAGGTGGTATTGGAACCCATATCACCATCAGATTTTCTTGCAGGTTCTTTTCTAGTGGCTCGCGTAATGAACCTGCTATAAACTTAGTTATAAGACCCGTCTGGTGCCGGCAGACTAGTATTAAAGTAGGACACTCAATGATCTATTTGTTTAAACGACTCTTATAACACTGGTTGTCAGGGTCATCGGTCATTTGTGTATTCATATTTTTTTTGTGGTTCTTTTGGATGATTTAAAAAGTGTTATTGATAGGCCTATTTAAATAAACATATATTTAAATATGCATTTGTTATTGACTGTCAGTTTTGTTTTTTTTTATTTATGGAACTTAATTGCACAGATTATGACAAAAAGTACAAATGGCGGATTTAATGCCAGTTGGCATTATGGGCCATGTGCAAAGCGAGTAGTGGCGGACAGACAACGACCGCAGTGCACCACACGGCAGAAATTGGAAACAAATGCGGATGATCAGTTGTCAAGTGTTGATTGCAGTACAAAATCAAAGCAAAGAAATGGGCCATGACTGTTGTTGCGTTGTTAACTGCGAAAATAACAGCTTCAATAACAAATGTAATCGTCCTATGAATGAATTTCTTTAACCCCAAGCCCATATGTTTTCTGAGTTGATATTAAAACAGACCACATTAACACGTAATCGATACATCTATAATGATTACAGTGATGCTGAAATCCAAGTAGATATTGCATCTATTTCGAGAGTCATAGCAACAAATACTTCAAAGAATAAAGACAAAAGCTGTTGCACAGACCAAAAAACATATAAGAATCAATCAACATCACCACATGGTCAAGAATTTATTGGTAAATTATCAATAAAAGAAGATCAACGACTCTTAGATCTTGCGGGTGTGACATTTAATAACTTCGAATTCTTGGTTACGTGAGTAGAAAGTAAAATATTTAAAGTTTCTACAAAAAACCTTCTTCTAATTTTTTAAATGAAAATTGGCTTGACATTTTCAGCATTGAGTGTATTATTTGGTGTTCATAGAACCACAGTTTCAAGAATATTTCAATTATTATTACATGATTTAACTTCTGCAACTGCCAATTTAGTATTTTGGCTTGATAAAGCTACTGTACTGACGAATTACGTGGGCTCGTATTAAGTAGCTCTGGCCGTTATGTCGCAGTTCTTCCACATTTCTTACATGCTCAGCTAATACTAATTAATTGCCTTTTATCTCAATATGTAGCTGGATATTAATATTGTATGTAATAGTTTCAAACTCGGTTTTTATTATTATACTCATTTTACAGTAAAAATATTGAATAAATTGCACTTAAATAATGTCAACAATACTATTTTGATCTTGGGTTTTATTTATATTTGCAAAGAAAACTAACAATATTTACATTTTTTATTATTTGACAGCTCCCGCAAATGTTGTGAACGCTACGCGTCGCCACAGTCGCGCACATAGCTAATAGCCCTGACATACATGACACGAAATAGAAAAAAAATGGTGTTGCAGACAAAATATATCCATATATATATATCTATATAATAAAGCAATACATGTGTAATGTAAAAATACATATATATTAGAAAATGTACGTAGATAAAAATGAGAAAGTACACTAGAAGTAAGGGCATATGGTTAGAGAAGCAGCATCAGTAAAGATAGCACAGAGAAAGCGTTTCAGAATCAATTTGTATGAGAATCATTTTATATTCAAATTGTTCATAAACAAGAGTGATAATCTTGCACACCCGCTGGATTCAGAATTCATATCAATAGTTTGGTATTGAAATTACATTTTATAAGTCTACTAACGCCATCTATTGATGATAACTGTTAATATTTTCATGCGTGTTGCTTCAAGTATTAGCTGGAGTGAAAGCGTAAGTCAAAAATTAATCTATCAAATAATTGCTCACTTCTATCGCTGACTCTCTTGCCGTTGTTATTCTTTGATGTGTCTGCGTCCCATAATGGCCTGTAAAAGGTTACAATTTAAATACAGTGGACCCCCGGTAATCCGGCCGTATTGTTTGAAATGTCTAATCCGACGCCCCCTGTAATCCGACATGGTCTACAAGTATGATTTGTACTTCAGACTACATATACGTTCATATGTATATATAATATGTTTAAAGAATCTTACCATTGGATCTGTAATTTGTCGGATTACATTGTACTCTTTGGTAAAAAATTCCGTACTATAAGGGGTCTTAGGCAGTACTCTATAATCCGAAGAATTCGATAGGTCGACACTGCTCTGCCCTGCAAAATGTTTGTCGGACTACCGAGGGTCCCCTGTAAATAAATTCACATAACTTCTCATACGTTGAGCTGACTCCGTGGTAAGTCTCTTAAAGCACTTGTGATACGGACATCAGACCACAGAGGAATCACAAATATAATACTTACATACATATATTTTACACACAGATACCCTTGTTTGATAAGATATAATTAACAAGCCATCGGGCCTGTCAAATGCTCCACAAAATATTTATTAAGACTGAATATTTTACCAAATGAACTAAATTAATTCTATTCAAATTTAATTTACTCAAATAAAACATATATTCTTTCATCGAGAACAGTTGCCGTAAGGTAACCGAAACGTAGAACAAAAAATTATTAAAAATAAAAAGGCAAGCGGTTTTAAACCAGCTAAAAGAGGTTAGTCGTAAAATGTTTGCGTCAGCGGCCTCTCTGAAAAGTTTGAGGAACTTTCTTCTCTTTGCTACCAAACTTGCTCTTGCACAATCTCTCCTTTTACCTATATTGGACTATGCGGATGTGTGTTATCTAGATCTCACTGAGGACCAGTTCGAGAAGCTTGAGCGTCTTCAAAAGTTTTGTATCAGATTCATATTCGGTTGACGCAAATATGATCATGTATCTATATTTCGTAACGAGCTCAAATGGCTTCCTATTCGACTTCGCAGGAATGCTCATATTCTTTCTTTACTATATAAAGTATTGTTCGTTTCTTCCTCCCCTAATTACTTAAAAAATCGTTTTGTGTGTTTGGGTTGGTCCAAAGGTTGCCTGGAAGAGATCGCTCTATGCGATAAGGCCGTCTATTGTACTGTACTGTTGTATGTTCTTCTTTGTTATTTGAACGTGTTGCTTATGGTGTGTACAATAAAGAATATTTTTATTAATTTTTTAAGCCGTTAAAAGAGTAGTTTTATTATGTGTTGTGAACGATAAATCGTAATATTATAAACTTATTCTATACTGATGTTCGTAAAGTTTCAAAATGAATGTATGTACTCATAAAAATAAATCAATTTTATGCGTCATCATTATCATTATCATTACAGCCATTTGGGGTCCACTGCTGAACATAGGCCATAGGCCTCCATAAGAAAGGAGGAATTTTGCGTATAATTGCCGCGCTGGGCAAGCATGTTGGCAATCGCTGAGCGCAGCTTTCGCGACAGGAATGCTGCTGCCCATCCCCACCCTGTATATTCGAAGCACACTGTTTCGGATGGATATACCGCCATCTGTCGGTTCTGGTACCTTAGTCGCTTTCACGACACCTGGTATAGGGGGAGGTACTATTCTACTCTGCCGGTACCTTACGGCAATCTGCCAGTAAATAAATTATTTTTGCATGACCAAATATAGTTGCATTGTCTTGTCTTAACTATACTTATATTTTTAATCATAACATAAGTATTGCGATTAAAAATGTCAATAAGCTATCCTATGTACCTATATAAGCCGTGAGGTACCAGTGGAGTAGAATAGTATCCCCCTATACAAGGTGCCGTAAGAGGCCACTAAGGTACCATAACCGACAGTTAGCGGTATATCCATCCGAAATAGCGCAGTTTAAATACTTATAGGTCGGAATGCAGCAGCAATCTCATCGCGAAGCTCCGCTCTTCGATACCACCACACCTGCCCAGCAATTCAATTATGGGCAAAATTCACGCTTACTTGGGGAGGCCTATGTCCAGCAGTGGACTTCTAATAGCTGTAATTTTGATGATATATGGCCTATATATACTAAATATTCTACATAAAGACCAGCATTGTTCAATGTATCAAACCAATAACCAAAAGTATCTCACTTCATAGTCTTTGGTCCAGCTGTCTGCAGGATGCTGCTGCCATCCCTGCAGCACACTAAGGTGACACCAAAGGCGCTGTACTCGCAAAACGTCGGGCGAATGCCGTTGCTTCTGGAAACATAACATAATTATATACAATTTGACCAGCCTTTCAAAAATCCTTTCTCAATAAAGAGAAAGACTTCTAGACTATATCCTCGTTTTTTATTTGAGTTGTGATTTTGTTTAAATAAAAGTTCAGAAAACATCCAACACATTGTCCTGACTCGAAGATATGTCACTTAAAGCGCTTGTGTTACGGACATTAGATAGCAGATGAATTACAAATATACTCTAATATACCTATATTTAATATCTAGACACAGCATATACACAAATTGACTGGCCTTGACAGTCCCGTTGGCGCAGTTGGTAGTGATTCTATCTAGAGCGCCAAGAGTCGTGTGTTCGATTCCCATCCAGAGCAGATATCTATAAGATCATTTGTGTTTATTCTGTCTGAGTGTTAAATATATGTGTTTATGTAGTATATTTGTGATTCCTCTGTTGTCTGGCGTCCGTAACACGCGTGCTTTAAGCGACTAACCACAGAGTCAGGCGATGTATGAGATGTTCTGGGAATTTATAACAAACAAATATGTATTCTACGTTACTCAGTAATTTCACTGCCTCTCTCACCCTTCAAACCGGAACACAGCAATGCGAACACTGCTATTTGGCGGTAGAGATAGGTGAGAGTGAGGTACCGATGCAGACCTTTTGTATGCGGTCAACCTCGTCTAATACTCAGATACTTACTGGAAGTCTTGTCTAGCAGATTGACATACTTGGACGGCTGCACAATAGCCTACAGTGTTGGTGTACGAATCCACGCAACTGTCTCCCTCTGCAAAACGAAACAACAGAAATAGGTATTTATTTTTCGTATGATGACCTGATTACTCTTCTGTATCGATAGAGCCGTGAGGCACCGGCAGAGTGGGATAGTACCTCCTCCTGCACCAGGTATCGTAAGAGGTAAAGTACCAGAACCGATGGCGGTATATCCATCCGTAGAGTGGGGATGGGCAGCAGCATCCCCGTCGCTAAAGCTGTGCTCTGTGATTGCCAACACGTTTGCCCTGCGCGGCAATTAAGAGCAAAAAATCCCCGTTTCTTAGGGAGGCCTATGTCCAGCAGTGGACTTTAAATGGCTGGTACGATGATGATGAATGATAGATACAAATAGTTAAGTTTTTAAACATATATATGTATATATGTTTAAAAGTCTAACTTATAGTAGACGAAAGTATGTGGATTTCCAAAATATACATCAGCCATGTCGTACACGGTTCGCACAGCGATTTCTAAATTTTACAGGACCATTTATTTATAATAAAATTAACCAAGAAATAAATATTCATGACATGAATAAATACACTTGCAAAACAACAGTAAGGAAATGGCTTTTGACATTGGACTACCACAAGACAGAAGAATTGCTAACAATATTATGCTAGACTGGACTACATTTATTGTTACTATTATTGTTTGTGTATACTGTATGTACTGGCTTAGCATTATATTCTGTGTGTTTATATAATGTGTGCGTAAATAATGTGTTGAATTAACAAGCTTTGTATTACACTAGACCATATAGACACAAATCCACACCTA
>JACJUM010005599.1:4514537-4537327 GCA_020976665.1 Heortia vitessoides
TGTCCAAACCATCTTAACATTCCCTTCTCTATTGTTGTCACATCCTTTAGACCACATTGATATAACACTATTCTTTAATCTTTCTCTCAAAGTCGCACCACTTTAGAGTGCTCTCATTTCAACAGCATTTATTTTGCTCACGTATATAATGAATGTTGGGTATGGCAGTGAGAGCGCGCGAGTACAAATTCTGTGGATGGAATTGTATGCTACAACATTATTATTGAATAACGGAATAAGGGACAGCTTTTAGTTAACGAATAAGACGATTTGAATTGTATTATGTACATTTAAGAACTGAGGAATATATATATGTATATATATATATATATATATATATGTATGTAAAGAAAACTTTTTGATTTCCGATCAGTTTTGTCTTTGTCGTTTTATTGACAAAGCCACGACGAAGATATCACGACTGACGGTTGTGACATTTTGTGGAAAAATATAGTTATAATGTGTTTCACATCAATAGGATTTATTAAAATGTAATTATAAAAAGACCTGAAGTAAAGGCTTTAAATGTTGTTTCTTTCATTATTACAGGTTAGGTATTTGTTGAATATAAGAACTTCATGTAATTGTTTAAATGTAAAGAAAATAAATTACAAAGAAACGCAATTGCGTCTTTATTTCATTTATCCCAACTATTGGAAAAATACGAGTATATATGTATATATATAAACTATAATTTTGATTGTGTCTCAGGATGTGTTCTCCATTCCCACTCGGTGATGTCCATCTGGACCTGCAGCCAGGATGCTGACTGCACCGACAGCATCATCAGCAGCATCTGTCACAGCGGCGAATGCATCTGCCCAGTTGGCAAGCAACTTGTATTGAGTGGAACTGCGTGTGTTGACCGTAAGTACATAAGAAATTAAGAATAGTAACTGCGGGGTACCGGCAGAATAGAATAGTACCTCCCACTGTAACAGTCGAGTGAGGCACCAGAACCGATGGCGGTATATCCTCCAGAAATAGCGTAGCTTAAATGCTACATCATCATTACAACCATCGGAAGTCCACCGCTGGACATAGGCCTCCCCAAGAAAAGGGGAACTTTTCCCGTAATTGCCACTATGGGCAAGCGTTTGTGTTGTGCAATTGAGTTATACTGTTTTGGGTGGATATACCACCATCTGTCGGTGCTGGCACCTCAGTCGCCTTTTACGACACCTGGTGCTGGGGGAGGTACTAATCTACTCTGCCGGTACCTCACGGCATGATGCATGTATGTAAAAAATATTTATAAATAGAGTCCTGAGATTTTTCTTGTCTGTGACCATGAATCCAGAAATATGGCATATTCTGTCCGAATAGTATCGTACAGAGTGGACATATATATGGTTGATGGGAGAATCATGTCCTAAAAGTGACCTTCAGAGAGGAGGAGCAAAGGTTTTCTGTTTTTTTTATAGACTACTAATTCAAGGGTATATTTTAAAATAGTTTCTCTAAATTGATCTTTAATTAGCTCTTTACCTTTACCTCTTTTTCAGTTGCACCATACCACACTTCAGCCTGCACTGAAGATTTCCAATGCTCAAGACTCTTCACCTCGTTTCAGTGCCGAAGGTCTGACAACAGCACCGAATTGCAAGGTCAGTCTTTGATGGTATTTTACTTGAGGTAGACGTCATGCAATAGTCGATTGCGTTGATAACTCACTCACTCACACGCCAAACAGCAGTGTTCGCATCGTATGTACCGGTTTGCAGGGTGGAAAATTGAGGCAATGAAATTACTGGGCAATTTTCATTATGCGAAAACAATTAAAGGTTTTTTTAATATCTCTGGTGTTACTGGAGGCCAATAGCAAAAAGTTATATTTTAAAAGCCGCGGGGTACCGGCAGAGTACAATAGTACTGCCCCCTGTGTCGTACGAGGCAACTGAGCTACCGGAACCGACAGATAGCGGTGTATCCATCCGAAATATTGTAGTTTAAGTGGCCACAGGGCAGGGATGGGTAGCAGCATTCCTGTCGCAAATGCTGCGCTCAGCAATTGCTAACATGCTTGCCCAGCGCGACAATTTTGGGCATAATTCGTCTTTTATTAGGTATACCTAATTACCTATATCCAGAAGTGTACTTTCAATGCCTATTATGATGGTGATTTTAAAGTTAGCACTGATGTTCCTGATGACCCTATGAAGACACAAATGTCATAAAAAACTACAACAAAGTTCTGATTCTGTCAACGAAGTTGTCTTGATTAAAATTATGTTTAAACTCGTTTCTTTTAATTATTTTTTTGCAACTGTTCTCAATGAATAATGTGCAAGTATTTGGAAGTTACAATGACAACAAATACTGATTTTTTTAGTCTAATAATATCAGCCTGGATTTATACTAATTGGAAGTCTACAGCTGGACACAGGCCACCCCAAGAAAAGTGCAATTTTGCTCATAATTTGCCGGGCTGGGAAAGCGTGTTGGAAATCACAGAGCGCAGCTTTCCCAACGGGAATGCTGCTGCCCAACCGCGCTCTGTGCATTTGAGCCATACTGTTTTGGATGCCGCCACCGGTCAGTTCTGGTACCTTACTCGCCTCTTACGGCATTCGATAAAGGGAAAGGTTTTATTCTACTCTGCCGGTACCTCACTATTATTCTTAGATTTAGATTTTAAATATTCGTGTTCCCATCGACACAGAAGGTTCTGTTTCTTGTAATAATGTTGTATTAGTTGAGATAACTACTAAATTTACATTTCCGTCAACAGATGGCGCCTGCCACTGCCAGCCCGGCCACCACTACTTCCTAGGACGATGCTGGCCATCATCAGACTTTGGTGAAGAGTGTACCAGAGACGAAGAGTGCATGGGAGTCGTCAGGGACCCTTACAGCATGTCCTGTAACAGGACCTGTGAATGTGCCGACGGGTACTATGAGAGGCAGCGGGGAGAATGCAGGAGAAGTGGATTAGGTACCTGTTTACTATATTTGCATTTGTGTCACTAGGGTTGTGTGGTACCCCGTGCGTTGGGGTACTGATATACATAGTACCTGTACACCAGTTTTTGTGAGTAAGTAAGGCACCGCAACGACAAATGGCGGTATATCCAGTAAGTACGCTGAGAAACTCAGATCTGTCAATTGTTTACAGTCAATTTTGAACTCAATAGCTAGACTTTAATTGATTATCTCTATTTAATTGATATATCTATATACGTATATATTATTACCCAAATCTGTCGAAAACTTGCAGTCGATAAGAATCTATTAAAAGTCTAGCTATTGAGTTCAAAATTGACTGTAAATTTGATTGACTATACATATATATATATATATCTTTACATATATCTTGTAAATAAATATATATCTATAATAAATATATATATTGTAAAGAAAGTAAAATAATTAACGTGTTGTGTTGCTCTTAAATAGTAAAGAAACGACGCTTATAGTTTATTAATTACATTGTCGATTCTTTTTCTACTGAAATATTTTAATTACATATTGTTTACTTATATATATATATATATATATAATTTATTAATTAAAGTTTAATTATTATGTATGTATTTCTGTAAATTATATTACTAATTTAGTATATTTTTATTTTATATTTGTAATTTATCTATGTATAATATTTGCACTACACGTTTCTATTTTCCGTTTTGTAATGTGTCAAAGTTAAGTAAATAAATAAACAGGATAGGGTTGATTATAAAATCTTAGAAATGTTTAATCTTTTGGAGAGACCATGTCTCTCATGATCATGTCTCTCAAGAAAAGTCTTTCAGAAGATATCGCTCTTCGCTTTTCAAATGTTGTCTGTAAAATTATCTTCTGTCATATGTTTTTTTGTTAGTCCATGACTGAGAAGTAGTCTGAAGAAAAAGAGGGCTTTGAAGTAGCTGTTTTAGAAAACACAACCTTACTGCTAAGAACGAACGATACATTTCAGTTTTTGCCCACAGCTGTTGGAGACGGCTGCGTCCTGGACAATGATTGTCGATTCGCAAATGGTGCCTGCGACATTTCTACATTCACGTGCGTAGATTCAACTTCCGGTAAGTTTAACTTGAAACTGATTTGCAAGAACATGTTCATCGTTTTGGATACCTTATGTATTAATGTATATATAAGGAGTACTAGATTATTATATTATCTTAATACTGATGATCCTGATGACCTTACGGGATCATAACGGTCATCTCATTATTACAGCCATTGGAAGTCCACTGCTGGACATAGACCTCACCAAGAAAGAGGGAGTTTAATTGTTTAAATTGGGAATAATTGCCGCGCTGGGCAAGCGTGTTGGCAATGCCAGAGTTTTCGCGATGGGGATGCTGCCGCCTATCTCTACCTTGTGCATTTGAGCTGTACTGATCCGGATGGATATACCGCCATCTTTCGGTTCTGGTGCCTTAGTCGCCTCTTACAACGCCTGGTACAGAGGGAGATACTATTCTACTCTGCCGGTACCTCACGGCGTTAATTCAAGAGTCATCTAACATATGTAAATTAGGCAAAGCTTTTAGTAATCTGCCTGCACCAGACGGGTCTTAAAAAGTTTGATGCACTTTTTGCCTGCATTTATCATTACCAGATTTTCTAGCAGACTCCTTTCTGGTGCCTCGTGTCCGTCCATTATAACATAGGGCCACCAGAAAAGAACCTGCTTCTTGCAGGTTCTTTTCTGGTGGCTGGTGGAACTGGTGGTGATAAAGGATCCATTATTACTAAGTTGTCAACGTTAATGGGACCCCACCGGTGTCAAGGCTAATAAACCTTGTCTCAAAGAAAATAGTCGGAATAATTCTACTCTAGACAGTTTAATCATTAATATAATAAATAAAATTAGATAAGACATCATAAGGGGTGGCCTTATCGCATAGAGCGATCTCTTCTATGCAACATTTAAATGGAAATATCCGTAAAAAGTTGAAAAAAAACCGAATTAGTGTTGCTCAAATGCTCAGGGTGAGGAGGGGCAGCAGCATCCCCTGCTGCGCTCTGCGATTGCCTACACATTTGCACAGACCAGAAAGGTAGGTCAGTCTCTCTTATCGTACTGTATTACTATTTGGGGGGGTGCTACTAAAACGAATATGTTACCGCTAGAAAGGGCACAGAGATTAGTGCTCAAAGTTATGTACGATCTACCCTTTAAATACCCTACCTCAAAACTTTATATACATAACAAAGTTTTAACAGTGAGACAATTGTACTACCAAGAACTTATTCTCAAACAGCATAAACTATGTAAACCTGAGAATAAACTAACTCACAGTAGACAAAGGTATGTGGATTTCCAAAATATACATCAGCCATGTCGTACACGGTTCGCACAGCGATTTCTAAATTTTACAGGACCATTTATTTATAATAAAATTAACCAAGAAATAGATATTCATGACATGAATAAATACACTTGCAAAACAACAGTACGGGAATGGCTCTTGGCATTGGACTACAACAAGACAGAGGAATTGCTAACAATATTATGCTAGACTGGACTATATTTATTGTTACTATTATTGTTTGTGTATACTGTATATACTAGCTTAGCTTCATATCCTGTGTATTTATGTATTGTGTGCTTAAATAATGTGTTGTATTAACAAACCTTGTATTACATTACACCATATATACAATTATACACACATCCACACCTACATGCACACTACAGAGCATAGGTGCCTATAAGAACAGGCTAGACCTAGTTTAGGTACCTAAGTATCAAAGTGTATTTTAGGTTAAGTTTCCTTTTGTTGTTGAATAAAGTTATTATTATTATTATTATCCACTAGTGGACGTCCAATAGCTGTAATGATGATTATTATAAAGATAACACTTATGTCCCTGATGACCCTATGTGATTACGAAAGTCATCTTTTCGGCCGGCTACATTCTATTTGGCCTCCTATTGTAACTTTCCTTTTTGTGATCCTTGTTAACATAAAATAATATAATTTTTAATTTATTTCAGAAGCCATTCTCTCGGAAGTCGTTACTAACAAGTCATCAGAACTCATCAGGAGTTTACCAAGGCAGCACGGAGTAGGTTGTGACGTCAATAATCCCTGCGAGTCTCCCTTCGAATGTTCCAGATATGGGATATGTGTGTGCCCATTGGGATACTACCCCAATGTAGCCGAGACGATGTGTTTAGCTGGTAAGAAAAAGCAGGATATATTTTGTAACCGTTAATGGTTTTCAATAACAGATATTTCCTATAAAATGCAATAGATGGCGTTAGTGGCAACGTCATACAAATTCTTAATGTATTACGCTTACAACATTTCTCTTCAAGCTTCGCTTTATGGATTTTCGAAATCGAGGATGAGAAAGATTTTTTACCCATAATTGGCGTGGCGGCAATCGCATACCCTATCATCATCATCATCATCATTACAGCCAATGGAAGTCCACAGCTGGACATAGACCTCCCCAAGAAAGGGGTTTTGCCCATAGTTGCCGCTCTGGTCAAGCGTGTTGGCAATCGCAGAGCGCAGCTTTCGCGACGAGGATGCTGCTGTCCATCTTCGCCCTCTGCGTTTGAGGTACGCTGTTTCGGACGGATATACCGCCATCTTTCGGTTCTGGTATCTGAGTCGTCTCTTACGACACCTGGTACAGAGGGAGGCGCTCCGCGCTTTTGTCGCAGTATTTACGCGCCGCCGATTAATATCGGCGGGTCGGGTTGCGGGGGAAAACATTTTTCGCTTCCACCCGCATTTTTCTTTGTATTTCTCACGTTTGTTTCTTTCTTCGTTTAGTCATCTTTTATATTTTCTTCCTTGTGGTTTCTTCGTTTTTATACGTAATACACTTTTGTATTGTGTTTGTTTACATTGACTTCTTAACTATTTCTGCATAGGCGATTTTTTGTTGTTAAATAGAACGCACTATGCAGATTTTTGGTAATGGTGTCGTGTGTTTTTTTTTGACATGTGGTTTGTGATGGACCCACCGCTCTTGGCTAGGGTCCTCCAGGTCCTGTTAGGGTTGTCCACATCAGGGAGTCGATGTATTTATCGATGCCCTTCAAGGAGTTGCGGTCTCGGGCTTATGCCCGGGTCATGTTCAACCTCACCGGCCAGAATATATACGGCTCGCATACCGTTGCTTTAGTTGTTTTGGTGCATATACTGTGTCAGTCTTGCTTCGCAGTCAGGATGAACTATTCTACTTTGAAAATATCTCACAGCTAAGAACAGTTTTGCCGGACGCTAACAAGGACTCATATGCTCTCTCACACACACATTATTTCTAGAGTTATATTTCGCACATGCCGAAGAGTGCGTCAAGTCCTCTCTCACACGTAGCGGACTCAGCCCTTGCAGTTTTATTGAACAAAGTTCGATCATAATATTTACATGAGTTCAAAACTCATTTTACCTCATGTACCGTAAGGTGTCCGAAATGTTGAAAAAAATAGTTCAGTAAACCACGATTTAAAGCCGTCAATAGATTTTTTTGTTATGGTGAACAGTGAGTCCAGAGAAGGCTTCAGGAAGATTTGAATTTCGTTTTTTTCTGGACGTGTGATACCAGCAGAGGAGAATAGTACCTTCCCCTGTACCAAGTGTCGTAAGAGATAACTAAGGTACCAGAACCGACAGATGGCGGTATATCTATCCGTAACAGTGTAGCTCAAATGCACAGGGCACAAAGTTACGCTTTGCAATTACCAATACGCATGCGAAGGGTAGCAATTATGGGCTAAATTGGAAGGTAGGGGGGGTTTTGGGAGTATTGCCGCGTTGGGTAAGCGAGTTGGCAATCGCAGAGCACAGCTTTTACGACGGATATGCTGCTGCCCATTCCCGCCCTGTGTTTTTGAGCTATTCGGATGGATTTACCTTACCGCCAACAGTTGGTAATGGTAGCTCAGTCGCCTCTAACGCCACTTGGTATGGTAGGTACTATTTATATATATATATATATATATATATATATATATATATATATATATATTTATTACTATTATTATACCTGAAACTATTGTTCTTCAGAACTTGGATCACCTGTATCACGGGAAGAACAGTGCGTCAATCTATTCACTGAGATTAGAGACGGCATATGCACATGCCAGGCGAACTTCTTCTTCGATGAGGCCATGAGAAGCTGTGTGAAAGGTAAGAAATGTCAACACATAATAACAGATGGCGCTAGCTGTCGTATTAATTAGACCACTCAACGCTGTACATTATTTTAGGCACGTTTTTTTTTAATTATTTGAAGAATTTACTCATTTTGTACTTTGACCTGACTCCGTGGTAAGCCGCTTAAATCACTTGGTTTACGGACGCCTGACAACAGGGGAATCCCAAATATATAACTCAAAGACATATACTTAACACCCAGATATAGAATAAACACAAATATCATCGTACAAATATTTGTTCCGAATGGGGATCGAAATCACGACCCTTGGCTGTTGTCTCGATGTTTCCTAATTATAAATGAACCCAATTACTCTCTTCTCTACATTTTTAGATTTTGTTAGGATAATGTGTTACGGTTTTCTTGCAGCATCCATTAGGATCACAGACTCCTGCTTGACCGACGAGAACTGCCACACATTTGGTGCGTCAGCCCGGTGCGGGGAGCCCCAGCAGTGGGGCTTGAGGAGCTGCGAGTGCATCCCAGAGCTGGCTGTGTGGGATGCCAATCAAAATATGTGCAGACTCTTTGCTGGTAAGTGAATTTTATGCCGTTTATTTTAAAGTCGACTTTTCAACTGAATATCAATCTTAGAGCTGAGGTAGACGTCACGCGAAGGTCGTCAGCAGTCGGTGGCAGAAGGTGGTAGTCTCGGGACTAATGGCAATCATCAGTGTAGAAGTTTGCAAAAGAGGAGGACTGAGGGAGGCATTTATAAAAGTTAATCTACCAGGTGGAAGGTGAGATGCCCTGAGATTTGGTGAACTCAGGGTGAAATTTCAGGGTTTCAATTACATACAGCAATTTCGTTTATTACTTGGGTTCGGTAACCACGATAAATATGATTGTATGAGATTTTGATTTATTTGTTGAAACACCTCTTTCCTCTTATTGAGATCGGTTAAGAAGCTTGACCTTGCCCTCACAATTCCTGGCCTAATTATTGGTCGTTCTCTTACTGAGGTTGTGATGCCGTGAAGGTCTAGAGACCTTATAGCGTCACAGCACTCGTTTCTCCCCAGGAACATTTTGGTGACACAGTCCTAAATTTGGACATGTATAAATCACGCCTGTGTTCCATCGCGGTTGGTAGAATGTTGGATAGTGAATGAAACCATTACATGTTTGTCGGTTGGTACATTTGTCGCGATCTTTAACATTTTTCGTGTTTTGACAACTCTATCATTTACTAATATCCATCTGTCTATTCTGTCGCAATTTACACCATCAAATAAAAGAGTATTTTTATAATTTCGTATTTATTAAAGTAATTACCAAATAATTCTCCACCTTTCTCGCATTAGTCATTTCATAAATACTCGTTTATTCTTAGTATTTGTGACCTAGCTCTTTTTTAACATCTCATCCCAGGTTAAGTAATGTTCGCCTCGGTCGTCCTTTACCAACTCTTCCATTCTCTTCCGCTCTATATATTTGTGCATTCATTTTACTAATATCTATTCTTTCTATATGTTCAAACCATCTCAACATTATTTTCTCTTTTGTTGTCACAACATCTTTTACATAACATCGATCCCTAATGACACTATTCTTAAATCTATCACTCAAACTCGCACTATACATACTTCGCTATGCTCTTATTTCAACAGCATTTATTCTACTCGCGTGCTTCTTCTGCCATACCCAACATTCACTACTATATGTCAGTGTTGGAACCAACACACCTCTATGAACAGCTAGTCAAGCCCTTTTTGACATATCTTGTATATTTAAAAATATTACATTACTTGTTTAGGTATCGGCGAAGCTTGCGCAATAGACAGCGACTGCATGGCTGGAGAACTTGAGATCCAGTGCGCTATAAATGAAGATGGTCAGGGTGTGTGTAGCTGCCCTGAAGGTTATCAAGCTGTGGACGGACTATGCCTGCTTTTTGGACTTGGTAAGTGATATAAAAAGGAAGAATAGTAGAATCTAATCATGACGTAATTATCATCAAAACAGTAGCTAAACGTGAAATGATAGACATAAACCCAAGAAAAAGGGAAATTTGCTAATAACTGTCGCACTGGGCGAGTTTGGTGTATATCCCAGAGCGTAGCTTTTCGACAGATAGGTAGAAGCATTCTGCCTATTCCTGTTCATTGAGCTATGCTATTTCGGATGGATATCGGATGAAGACCAGCATCTGCCGATTTCGGTACCTCAGTTTCCTCTTGCGTTACCTCAAGCGTAGTTCAAATAAGGGTAACTGTAATTAACAGGCAAAGGACAGAATATGTCACAAAACAAGATGGTCCAATTTTGTTTGACATCATACATTAGTCATGGTAATCTGGTCTTTAATGTACTCATGACATTATCTGTTCTTTAACTCAACCTAATCAAATGCAAGACCTTCCCCAATGCGGAAATTATAAACAACATTCTCGTTTTCTATGAGAGATCTATCTCCAGCAGTTGAAGTTCTACGTCAGTTGGGATGAAGAAGGTTGTATATTCCGATGGATCATTCAATAGTTTTCTTTATCTTGCGAACTAGGGATTGTTGGTTCGATCCCCAGGACATTTCTATTTGTGCTGCGTGTTAAATATGTCATCTTATCAGCCATCGGAAGTCCACTGCCGGATATAGACCTCTCCGAAAAAGAGAATAATTGCCTCGCTGAGCAAATATGTTGGCAACCGCAGATTTCGCGGGGAATACTGCTGCCCATCCTCGCCCTGTGCATTTGAGCTGCACTATTTCGGATGGATATACCGCCATATCGTCGCATAAGTTCTAACACCGCGTATGCCATCGTTGGCAACTTAATAATTAAGCGCAATGATAACACGATATTACATTTCTAACGATGCAGTAAACGTTTCATACCGTGTATTGTTTAAACGAAATCTATTTTGCACCAACTAAAATGATTTTATGAAACGTGAGCAAGTTTTTTCCCAATTGTTACAAAGTGTCAACATTTTGACTTACGCTGTGTTATAACTTAAACGACGGTATGCCGATCTGGCACCTTAGTCGTCTTTTACGATACCTGGTGCAGTATCTCCCATACTATTCTACTTTGTCGGTACATCACGGCATCCATACGCGTGCTTTAAGCGACTTATCTCCGAGTCGTATCGATGTGTGAGATGTGTGAAAAAAGTAATACTCTGGTGTTTCTTGGCTTCGTATATCATGATTAAAACCATTATAATTATGTTATCACCGAATTTTTTATATGTCATCAATAATTTTCGTATTACGATAAAATGTTAAAACCTAATCGTCTTACGATGACACGTCAAGCAAGTAAATTAAGGGCTCGATAAGGATGGATCAGTATGATATCCAAAACGGGATTCGAGTTAAACTCTACGCAACATATCAGCAATAGAAAGTCCACTGTTGGATATTGGCCTTCGCAATATAGAGGGATTTTTGCCCATAATTGCCGTGTTAGGCAGGCGTGGTGGCAATCGCAGAACAGAACATCGCGACGATATTGCTGCTGCCCATCCTTACTCTGGAGTATTTAAGTTGAGCTGTTTCGGATGGATATATCGCCATCTGTCGGTTCTGGTATCTTAGTCGCCTCTTACGACACCTGGTACTGGAGGAGGTACTATTCAATTTCATATAATTTTACTATTTAAAAAGAAATTAAAGTTAGTATGAAAAATTAAAACAACTCTTTTAACAGCTTTCAAACGTTAAAATACCTCATACATTGCACTGATTCGGAGATAAGTCGGGTTAAACACTCGTGTTACGGACATCAGTCCACAGAGATACAAATGTAATACTTAAATATGCATTTGGCACAGAAACACAGTACAAACATATATATTTATATGTATGTGTGTATGTATAGTAACTTTACACACCGGGGTAGGCAGAGACTATGGATCTCCACTTGTTACGATCTTGGCATAACTCTCTCTATTTCCTGTTTTCCCGATGGTTAACTGGTGTATAATCCGTCACGTGCACTATATTCTTTATGTAAATATTTAAATAAATAAATAATCATATATATAATCATATAAATATTTATAGTGGGTGGGGATCGAACCCACGACCTGCGCCACTGGGTCAATATAAACTGCAGTTGGATTCGTTGGCTCCTTGTTTCAGAGCTGGGCGACACCTGTCAGGTGTCACAGGAATGCACAGGCACCGCGAACACTGCGTGTCTTGACAATCTGTGCTCGTGCGTCAATGGGTTCCAGGAAGACGACGGACAGTGTGCTCCAAGTAAGCATACTACATGTATATATCAGGATAGTAAGCGTCACCGCGGCCCACACACGCTTGTGTTATCACAAGGATATCACTAGCGCGACCAACCTTGTGATTTGAAGATATTATGCCACATTACCCAGTCATATCATTGCCACTCTCTCCTAGAACCGGAACACAGTTTACGAACACTGCTATTTGACGGAAGAAGTAGGTGAGAGTGAGATGTCAATGCAGACGACCTTTGTATGTCTACCTCAAGTTCTGGGTCTGGGTTTGGCTAACGTAACTTTTTTTGTTACGTTTCGTGCAATATTTGAAACTGCATTAAGGGTGGGGGGGGGGAATCTTTTCAACTATTCTAGATTAAGACTTCAGATAAAGATATATTTAATCATGATCATAGTAGCTGTGGGGCGTCCACTGCTGGACGTAGGTAAGAAAAGGAGAATTTTATTCATAGGTGCTACGGTCGATTAGCGTGGTCGAAATCGTAGTGCGCAGCGTCACGTTGGAAATGCTGCTAGCCAGCCCCGCACTGTTTCATATGAGCTAATTTGTTACTGGAAACAGATAGCGGTGTATCCCACACCGCCATCTGTCGGTTCCGGTACCTCAGTTGCCTCTTACGACACCGGGAATTCTACTCTGCCAGTAGCCGGCTAATATATATATATGTAAAATATATTTTTCTTAGATAAAATTTTTCCGCACAGTCGCGCGTCTAAAGTCATTCAATTTTATCTGTGGTAAAATAATTATAACCTAAAAACGTCACATTGTCATAATCTGAGAAATTACTCGTTTAAATTAAATACCACTAAAATAGTTGTGATTTGGAACTGACATTGTAAATAATAACATTAAATGTCGTTTCTTTTCTTACAGAGAAACTCGATTGTGTTTGATTGACTGTGTCGTCCAAATTACACATTGGATAATATAATCTTTTATATATATATATAAAATACTTAGCTTCTCTTTTATTTACTCAACTGTGTTAATTTCGCCTGGATTAATTTTAATAACAAGGATTATTATTACTGTTACTCCGATCCTATTGGTAAAAGTAATGTTGAAGTACTATTTTAGGGATGAATGGAGAGTACCTATCACCCCTTTTTTCTTTAAGCAATTTCACGGCCAAGTAGGTATTGTAATGTAGTTATTAATAATATCTCTCAGTTTATATCGAAACATTTGATTTTGAGTACGAAATACCTCAGTGCCTCAATTCGAAAGTTTTCGACCAATGTGTGTTATCAGCGATGACCTATGGCACAGAAACGTGGTCTCTTACCATTGGCCTTATTGGCCAACCGAGCTTAATGAGCTATGGAGACGGCAATGCTTAGAGTTTCTTTGCGCGATCGAGGCCGCATACAACCGGTCTTATTGGAGATTACTTCGGAAGGCCTATGTCCAGGAGTGGATGTCTTGTGGCTGATATGATGAAGATTGAGGTATTCCGATTCATCATAATCATTATAACAGCCATTGGAAGTCCACTGCTGGGCATAGGCCTCACCAAGGAAGGGGAAGTTCGCCCATAATCGCCGCGGTTGGCAAGCGTATTGGCAATCGCAGAGCACAGCTTTCACGACGGGGATGCTGCTGCCCAACCCCACCCTTTGCATTTGGGCTGCAACATTTTTGGATGGATATATCTGTCGATTTGTTACCTTATTAACCTCTTACGACACCTAGTACATGGGGAGGTACTATTGTTGTCTTCCGGTACCTCACGGCTAAAGGTATTCCGATTAGTTTATTGTAAATCCTTCGGGTACAGTACGTTCTTTCAGGATAAAGAGGTAGCTTATGCCCTTCTACGTACTCCAATCTATGTGTAGTAAGTATGTAAAATTACAAAAGATTGATGATTGATAAAATAGATAAAGCATTAAGAGGTTACAAACATAACTGCTTTTGCATTTACGATATTAAACTTAAACTCTTTCACAGTGACAGCTATACGACTCTGGAACGAGCTTCCGTTGAATATTAAGCAATCCCCAAACAAATTTATCCTGAAACGCTGTCTCCGTACTTTATTTACTGATGCTGCTTCTCTAACTTTATAACCCTATTCCTGATGTACGTTATTTTATGTATATATATATATATATATATATATATATATATATATCATATGCATTTATTGCGTTTATTTATACAAATATGTATGCCATGTTTATTTATTTTGTATAAACATTGCCTGCACCACTATATATATATATTTTTCAGTTTTGTGTAATGGTTGACTGGGAGATAATGCCATCTGGCATTAAGTCCGCCATTTGTACATTTTGTAACATTTTGTGCAATAAAGTTAAATAAATAAAATAAATATTAGTTGGGATAGCGTTCCTTGGTAATTGGGCAACCTAACACTGAAAGAATGATTCAAATTCGAAGAGTTGTCAGCAGCGTAATAAAACCAACTATTCAGGCTCATAATATTAGTATTGATTTAATTCAATTTCTTTCACAGCTTTGGGCAGCACCTGCACAACCGACTCTGACTGTATCATCGATCATTCAGTCTGCCTTGATTCCACCAACACCTGTGAATGCGGGACTGGCTTCGTGCAGTTCCTGGGTGAATGCTTGACTGGTGAGTTCCACAGTTTCGTTGAGGCTGAACTCACAGAAGTGCTATCAGCATGGGTACCGCTCTCTGCTGGTTGCTGACAAATATCTGGATCACAGATGTGATGGTTGGTTTTTTTTATTAGACCAGGTCGACAAACAAGCACACAGTCTTGACAGTAAGCGTTACTGCAGCCTATAGACTAAAGATATAAAAATATACTTACTATTGATAAAATAAACTTACTATAGAATAAATATTTTGCCCATAATTGCCGCGAAGGGCAACCGTGCAGGCATTCGCAGAACGCAACTTTCACGAAGTGACTCTACCATAAAATATCATAATTAGCTTAAGAGCATAATTGTCGCACTGGGCAAGCGTGTTTGCAATCGCAGAGCGCAGCTTTCGTAACAGGGTTGCTGCTGCTCATCCCCACCCTATGCATTTGAGCTGTATTGTTTCGGATGGACCGCCATCTGTCGGTTCTGGTACCTCAATCGCCTCTTACGACACACACAGCAAGTTATTATTAATTAATAATAAATGATCGACTGCAGCTTCCACCGGCCTGGGCGACGCTTGCAACGTGACTGAGCAGTGTACGGCATCGCTGGGTGACGCGGGCGGCTGCGTCGATGGTGTGTGCGCGTGCGCAGCCAACTACCATTACAGGGACGGCGGGTGCTGGCCCCGTACTGGTAAGTATTATTAGAGAGTTATTAGTTATATAGAAGGGCCAGGTCAGAAGTACCAAGAACTAATGAGCGTGTATGAAAGGAGCGTGGAGGCAAGGGAGGTATGCTAAGACCGTAACAAGTGGTGATCCATAGTGTCTGCGTACTCTGGTGGGACACACGCGTGATGTGTGTATGTATGCATCTATATAATTATATAATTTTTATACATATAAGGAATATTATAGAAATCACCATCAATCAACCACAAACTGATATAAATTATATTTTATTCAAAACTCTCATCACAATATTTTTCTAGTAAGTTAGTGCCACATCATCATCATCATAAAAACCGTAAAAGGGGGGATTTCGCTCTTATTTGCCGCGCTGGGCAAGCGTGCTAGTTATCGTAGAGTGTAGTTTCGCGACAGGTATACTGCTGCCCTTTATCTCCCAGTTATATCACCTAAAAACTTTCACTATTGGAGATAGGCCTCCCAAAGATATTTCAATATCCCTTCCACACACCAACTATTCGTATATATGAAAAAACTAAAATATCTAATCTATCTAAATTATACAAGTTCAACACGTGCAGGTTAGTAAAAAAAATTAGTAACCAATTCTGTCAAAAGTAATATAAGACTGTTTATAAAAGACAATATACATACATACATACACACATCACGCGTGTGTCCCACTGGGGTACGCAGACACTATGGATCTCCACTTGTTACGGTCTTAGCATACCTCCCTTGCCTCCTCGCTCCTTTCATACACGCTCATTTATTCTTGGTACTGCTGCCCTTTATCTCCCATTTATGAATTACAAAAGTTTTGGGTGAAACTACGCCGTTTTGGGTGGATATTTCTCCATCTGTCGGTGCCGGTACCTTAAGCACAGGTACTATTCTACTCTGGCGGTAATACACGATTACGGAGTCCCACATACAAGCGTCTGGTTCAGTTATTCCGTTTTAAACTAGGCTTGTTCGAGGCATGCAGTCGGAGCAGTCAATGCTACCTGAGTGATCTGACGCAAAGGGTTCATTGCCGGAACGGATTGTGCCAATGCTCGTTTGAGTTCCCCTACTCTGAGGAGCTGAAGACTTGCAGTAAGTATCACTGATTTTACAAAGGTTGTCTGCATTGATACCTTACTCTCACCTATTTCATCCGCCAAATAGCAGTGTTCGCATTGATGTGATCCAAGTTGAAGATTAATAAATATGACACGTTATTTTCCGTTTACAAGGTTGCCAACACGCAAATATATAAGTATGTAATTTTAAATTGTTTTCTCTCATATCAGAATTAATATAATAACATTATGAAGTCATTAAACAAGCATACGGTCTGCTAATGGTAAACGTGACTGCAGCCTATAGACGCTCGTGTCATCACAAAGATATCACTAATGCGACCAACCTTATGACTAGATCCTAACCTGTCATTTCACTGATTCTCTCATCCTTCAAACACGAACAGCAATACGAATACTGCTGTTTGGAAGTATAAATAAGTGAGTCCTCAGTTATATCAGCTAAAAAACGTTCACTATTGGAGATAGGCCTCCCAAAGATATTTCATATCATAATAATAAAGTGCAACTATCAGCACCTAGAACTCTATGGATAGAAGACTGTAGTATTTGGAGGAGCACAGCTGTTCAATAAGCTGCCTAACAACATAAAGGAGTGTGAGAGTATAAATATGTTTCGGAATAGGCTGAAATTGTATTTGGAGTTGAGTACCGGCTAATTTGTATATTATTTGTTAGAACTGTGATATCTCATTGTAAATGAGTTTTGCCTATAATTGTTGCGCTGGGCAAGCGTAAGGCAATCGCAGAGCGCAACTTCGTGATGCTGCTGCCCATCCTCACTATAAAGTATTTCTTTCAGCTGTTTCGGATGGATATACCGCCATCTGTCGGATCCGATACCTCAGTCGCCTTTTAACACACGTGGTTCTGAGACAGGTACTATTCTACTCCGCAGGTACGTAGGGTACTACCGCATTACTTAATTATTTTCTTTCTTTTACAGCATCTTCAGCAGTAAACGTCATTGGAAACACAGTTACTGTTTTGTTAGCTTTAATTTATTTAAGCTTTAATATTTAATATATATAAGACTGTTTGTAAATATCACATGACTATATAAGCTGCCATAGACAAAACTTGGTTATGGCTGTTGTTGGTTATAGATGTTAAGTAAAAAAATATATGACTGCTTTTTCATCTTTCATTTGTTTTTAATTTACCATTACCAATTTACCATTGGCCTTCTAAGCCTACTCAAAGTAGCTCAACCAACTATGGTCTCTTTCTCTCTCTCAGTCTCTTTGCGCGATCGAATCAGGAATGAGGAGATTCGTAACAGAACTAAAGTAACCGACATTGCTCGGCGGATAAGAAAGTTAAAGTGGCACTGGGCTAGCACTTGATACGCAGAACTGATGACCGATGGAGTCGTAAGGTTCTGAAATGGAGACCACGTACCGGCAAGCGCAGTGCAGGGCGTCCACCCGCAAGATGGACCGACGATCTGACTAAAACCGCAGGATTGCGCCGGGCGCAGTCCTATTGGAGACCAGTCCTATTGGAGATTACTTGGAGAAGCCTACGTCCATCAGTGGATGTCTTATGGCTGATATGATGATGGTGATGGTGATGAATTTCTTTTTATATCTTCTTATCTTACAAGCCTCTTCAAGAAAGGAGGTTTTTGCCCATATTTGCCGCACTGGGCAAGCGTGTCGGCAATCGCTGAGCGCAGCTTTCTCGACGGGGATGCACCCCCGCCTATTGCATTTGAGCTGCACTGTTTCAGATGAATATACCGCCACCTGTCAGTTTTGGTACCTTAGTCGCCTGTTACGACACCTGATGCAGAGGAAGGTACTATTCTACTAGACCGTTGGAGGTACTATTCTAAGACCCGTCCAGTGATGGCAGTCTAGAACTAAGACACGCTTGCTTCACCATGACTGATGCGATATATGACTTCCCCTGGTCATCGTGAAAACGTAAAGTCATTATCATGATTGTACTTTTTTTACTATTCAATGTTTTCTAATTGATTAAAACACGGTGCCGGTACGTCACTTTGTACTACTGGTGTCGTAAGAGGCGACTAAGGTACCAGAACCGACAGATAGCGGTATATCTATCCGAAACAGTACAGCTCAAATGCAGAGGTTACAGATAGGTAGCAGCATCCCCGTCCCGAAAGCTGCGCTCTGTGATTGCCAACATGCTGCATGTGATTGCCCAGCGCGGCAATTATGAGCAAAATTACCTCTTTCTTTATTAAGCCTATGCCCAGTGGACTTCCAATGGCTGTAATAATGATAATAAGGTTATATCGATTATCCTTTAATTTTAGGTTAAAAATAAACTTATGCGTTGCTTCTGAAAACGAAGTAACGACAATTAAAGTCTATTCTTCCACCAATTATTCTTATTTATCTATCTTAATTAACAAATCACAATAATCTAATACAATGCTATTTTTTCCATAACCTCTCAACTGACCATTGACCTCAGACTCTAGCGCTTGTCAGTTGTCAATGTCATTCAATATCGTTCAAAAATTAAAGAAATATTATTTCTTTACAAGGTTAAATAAGTTATTCTATTTTTCTTATTTATAACACAAGTGGAAGTGGCCTCACTTCACTTGTGCGATTTAAATTAACAAATTACAGTCAACCTTTATAGCACATTAAATTGTGTGTTACATTGTAGAAGTCACTCGATTGCACGTAACTTAGTAATTTAGTTAATTAATGATCGACTGCTTGTAATTTCACACCGACATTTTCTCTGATGTATTACAAATTACTGAACGATTTGTGATTGTACATGTACATATTGCAGCCAAAGTAATAAAACCAGATATTATATGTACTTCTTTCTTTTCGGACGAACCTATTGCTGGACTACTCAGACATCAATTCCAGCACTACCAAAAAAGAGGGCGGGGCCTCTCATAGATGAGAGGTCCGATGCCCGTAATTATCCTGCGTACCCCTCGGCCGCGATCGCGAGTTTAGCTACGGTCGCGCCCGCAAGGCTCGCGGGATCTGAGCGGGAGCAGGGGCGATCGCCCGACGGCGCCTCTCAAGGCTCGACCTAGGCACGTTGGGGGTGAATTTAATTACGAAATTTTAGCAAAATTAGACGGACGAAATGAGCCCGGCAGCTCTAGAGCTGCAGGTTATCGCTCGTTGGGGCAGGGACTGCACGCGTTCGCCGGCGAACGCGGTGTACTGCTCTATTATACGGATGCATGTGCAGTGTTAATGATGGAGTTGTGCCAGTGAGAGGGCGGGGAAGGGCTGCGATTTTCGCGTTTATTTTGTCGGGTTGGGTTTTATGTACTATCCAACCATTGTTTATAAGTCATCCATAAAGTACGTCACACGTAAACAGGGGGGGAGGGGGTCATCAAAATGTGGCAAAGAGAGGGGCCCGAAGTTTCATGTCATCTTCAAAATTTAATATATAAAAAGAGAACTTCTCGATCATTGTTCTTAAGTTTGTCTTTGTCGTTTTATAGACAGGGATGTTTCTGACGTGAAAAACCTAAATGGTAATGAAGTAACTGTCATACCAGTTATAAATAATTAAAGTAGGTGGAATAATTTACGGTCCATGGACTGAAAATTATACTTATTTATTGTTTCAAATTTTTATATGTTGTTGTTATTATATATATATATATATATATATATATGTTGATATACTATAATGTTGATTACATAAAAACAGTACTCAATTTGAATGGCAATTAAACTAATTTGTGAAATGCTTTTAATTTAATAATTTTGTGAAATTGTGGCAAGCGTTGGCAATCGCAGAGCGCAGCCTTCACGGTGGGAATGCTGCTGCCCATCCGCGCTCCGCGCTCTGCTAGTTCGAATGGATGTACCGCCATCTGTCGGTTCTGGTACCTAAGTCGCCTCTTACGACACTTAATACATATATATATGTATGTATGTATATATATATATGAGGGTAAATAACTCGCTGTTTCGTCCATGATACACGCAACCACAAGGTCATATTTGTACCGATTTATTAATCTTAGACGGGCTAGTGATGTGGTCAGTTTGTCGATAAAAAATGTTATCTTCAACTAATATTATAAATGTGAATGTTTGTTTGTTTGTTCCTCTTTATCTACTCAACCAATCTTTTTTAAATTTTGCGTATAGTTAGCAGTACGGAGAAGAATTTAGGCTACCTTTCATTCTGAATTGTACTATCCCTGTAAGATTTAAGATAAATGTCAGCATCAGTACTTAAAAAGAAATAATAGAAGGCGTGCGATTTAATAACGCCTAAAGGGTAAAAATCAAAATAGTTCCTTCCTCTGTACCAGAAGTCGTGAGAGGCGACCGAGTTGAAAATGGCTTACTTTACCTTCTTTTCTATGCTAAGGTCTTTATTGTACATTAATTGTGATGTTCGTTACAATTATTGTTGTTATGTGTATGGGCGGCCTTATAATTTTTTTATTTATTGTCAAGGCATTCTTGCCTACGAAATAAATCCTATTCTTAGTACGGAGAAGAGCAATTGAAACGTTACAGGTGGCAAGCGGTATACATTAGATGGTTTTTTTTTACCAACCCTATGCTGGTTGACTCCGACGTCAGTTCTAGCGTCACTAGGGAAAGGTTCCCGCACTCTTCCCGCACCCTCCGCGATCGCGAAAAGTGGGATCGGAACGAGACCGACGGCGATCACTCAAGGGCGCCACTACGGCATGGGTCTCGGCTTGGATGGCCGCCATTAAGTGAGATTTATATAGATGTGATCTGTATATATAAAAGGAGAACCTGACTTACTGACTGATATATCAACGCAGGGCCTAAACTATAATAGTTTAAACTTCAATTTTGCACATAGATTCCTCTAATAACGTAGGGAAGCATTAAGAAATATTTTTTTTAAATTCATCTCTTTAATGGGTAGGTAGGGCGGGGGGGGGGGTAGTATGATAATTTCTGTTTTTGAAGTCGAATGTAACTCAGTATACAGGGTTCTTCATTACTACAACTTAACGCGGGTCAAACTGAGGGGCACTGCTAGTCAAATATCATCATCATCATCACACCAGCCGTTGAAACTCCACTGCTGGACATAGGCCACTCCAAGAAAGGAGGTTTTTTGCCTTAGTCAAATATATATATAAAGAAATATTTTTTTATGTACAGATAAGGAATTATATAAATATAAAAAAGGTAATGCTCCTTCACTAACCAATTAAAGTCAGGCGAGCACCAAATGCTCGGCGGAAGTGCATTCCACAAACAAACTCTCTGTGCTTTGAAGGTTCTACTAAAAAACGAAAAAATAAAATTACACTACATCTCATACGGTAACCTGATTGCGAGGTAAGTAGCTTAAAGCACTTGTGATCTCTAATCTAATCTACTACTAGAAAACTACTACTCAAATACATATATTTAACACCCAGGCACAGAACAAATACAAATATCATAATTTAAATATTTGTCCTGAGTGGGTATAAAACCTTAAGCACATAAAATAGGATCATTACCATCTGCACAATCGGGACCGTCAAAATGGTATACGTACTATATGTAAGTAATAGGTTTATTCTTTTTATTTATTTATTATTAAGATAATTATACAAGTTATCAAAATTACACAATTATGAAGTTGTAATAAAAATTAAAAAATTCTACATCCAGCTAAATTATTAATGATTTGACGTTATCGACAATTACATCAATATACGGGTGAGACAGATCGAATGCGCAGATGATTGTCTGGCACAAAGATGCAAGACAAATGCTTTACACATTCAGGCGAATACACATCCCCACGCAATATTGCTATACCGGTTGACAGCTCTGCACGAGCCCTCCTGGTTACCAGAGAATTCATCCCCAATACTCCCAGCAAGAACTTAGTTGGGAACATAAAGGGGTAATAGCCGTATACCCTTTTAAAATAGCAGCGGAGAAAAGCTTTCTGAACTTTTTTAACATTTGTCTATATTTGGCCTCGTGCGGATTCCAAATACATGCACTAGATTCTAATGAACTTCGCACTAGACTGATAAAAGGGTTTTAGAGATATTTGAATTCTGGAAATGATGCGAGTTTATATATATATATATATATATATAAATATATATATATATATATATATATA
>JACJUM010005599.1:4537427-4565750 GCA_020976665.1 Heortia vitessoides
AACAACACTACTTAGTACTTTGCGTGTCCGATATGGATCTCCTTTAATTTTCGTGCGTGGAGGTAAACTGAGGTTCATATACCTCCCTCCGGGAAATTATGATTGATCTGTTTATTACATTGGGCTATTTACGAATTCAGGTGGCGTTTCATCCATCCGAGATACTCCATCTCGGATTAAATACATTCCCACGGATGGGCAGCAGCATCTCTGTCGTGAAACACGCTTGCCCAGCGCTGCAATTATCGGTAAACTTCCCATTCCAACGGTTGATAGAATGTTGATGACAAACAAGCACACGGTTCTCTTGCTGGTGAATGTGACTAGACTCGTGTTATCGCTAGGATATCAACCTAGTGACCAAATAGCATGGTTTATTGTCTAGCAAAATCACCGGCACACTCTCCCTTCTAACAGAACACAAAATTAAATAGGAGTCTTGTGGGAGTGGCACCAACCTCGATGTACGAGGTCTATTTCTGGCAGAAATGGCTACATCACGCTGACCTATTTTAATATGTGACAGTTGGGGCACTGCTTGCTATCTGATGAGAGGGATAGTGTTGTAAGGAATATGGTAGGTATGTGAATGTATTTATTATGTGTAACTATGTGTATAAAGCCGGTATTGTACTCTGCTGGTACTTCACGTACCGGCAGAGTACAATATTACCTCCCCCTATACCAGGTGTCGTAAAGGCGACTAAGATACTAGAACCGACAGATGGCGTGAGAATCCCCGAAAGGAACGCTTTGCGATTGCCGACACGCTTGTTCAGCGCGGCAATTATGAGCAAGATTCCCCCTTTCTTGGGGAGGCCTATGTCCAGCATTGGACTTTCAATGACTGATATGATATATACTTATAGTTGGCAGTACGAAGAATGATTTACTACCTACCATTATTGGCTACCCTTTATTCCGAATTGCACTATCCCCATGAGATTTTAGATAAAAGACACCATTAGTACTACAAAAAAATAATAGAGGGCGCTGTGCAATTTAATGACGTCTATTGTAAAAATCAATATAGTACCTCTCCTGTACCAAGTATCGTAAGAGGTGACTAAGGTACCAGAACCAATAGATGGCGGTATATCCATGCAAGTCAGCCCATTTTAAACCCCCAACGTATTGATTTTCAGGAGATCCTACTCGAGAAAGTTCCACATACAATAGCTCTCGTCGAGTTAGTTACTCGATACGCTGCTATAATATTTTCGAACATTTTTTTGTCCTATTATTAATACTTTTCGCAGCGTATGCGATAAAAGATTTATGGCTAATTTTACACCTTTGGTTGGTTTTAATAGGAATTTTTAGAGATTTCTATAGTAATCTAGCCTATGTTACGCAGTGATAATGTAGCTTTCTAATGAAAAACGGATTATTACAATCGGTCCAGTACTTTTTGAGTTTATTCAAACCTTTCCTCTTTATAATATTAGTGTAAATAGCAAATTTTTGATGAATTATGTTACAGATTTGGTTATGGCGGTGAGTATAGCCTGTTTGGGTGAGGATGGAACAGGTGCTTGTTATGTGTTAAATAGATTCGGATTGTCTATTGCATTTACAACATTTTTCAGTGATGAGTTTTGAGTTTTTTTTATTATTATTGTTTCACAATTTATGTAATTGGCGATCGCTTCCCGACTGTAATCCTTCAGGACATAGGCCTCCCCATTGAAAGTGGAATTATTTACACAATTGCCGTGCTAAGCAAGCGTGGAAGCAATCACAGAGAGTAGCTTAGCGACGGGAATGTTTTTGTTGAGTTGATGTACCCCCATCTGTCCGACCGGTACCTAAGTCGTCTCTTGTGATACCTGGTACAGTACACGGCATACACTCCCGAATATATATAGGCACAAACTTAAACTTTAAGTTTGTGCAGATTTATTACTACCCCTACGACGTGATTGTAGCATGTTTATGCTACAATCACGTCGTAGCGTGTTTACTACGAGTTTATATTTCGTAGCAATTACATTACGAATGCGTTCGTGTTGCTACGAACTGCTTTTCTATATTTTTTTTGTTGGCTCTTTTATTTATTCTCACTAATTAATTTTATTTAAAAAAGTGTTATAATCAGAAAAGATAAGTTTTTTAGTTTGTTTGTGACAATCTAAGTCAAAAACTACATAACAATATTTCAACATTGTTAAGCTGAGTCTTCACCAACTAACTTTGGCTATGTTGTATTTTCAACTTCTGTAAGGTTCCTACCCAAAGTGGAATGTGAAGTGATAAGAGTTGTGTTTTTGAACATTTGTCTATCATCAAAACAGCCATTGAAAGTCCACTGCGGGACATAAGCCTCTCTAGGAAAAGATGTTTTTTGCCCATAATTGCCACGCCGGACAAGCATGTTAGCATTCGAAGAGCGCAGCTAACACGACGTAGATGCTGCTGCCCATCCCCGCTCTGTGCATTTGAGCTGCACGGTTTTGGATGGATATACCGCCACGTGTTAACGCCACGCCATAACTTAGTCGCCACTTTCGACACTTGGTGCAATGGGAGGTCTATTCTATTTAGCCGGCACCTCACGGCAACATTTGTTTATATGTCATGAATTTCATTTGTCTATAATAACATTATAAAGTAGAATAGTACCTCCCTCTGTGGGGTGGGGATGGGCAGCAGTAACCCCACCCTGAAGCTTCGCTCTGCGATTGCCAACACGCTTGCCCAGTGCAATTATGGACAAAATTCCCTCTATCTTGGGGAGGCCGATGTCCAGCAGTTGACTTCCAATGGCTGCAATGATGTATATATAAAGAGGATATGTTTAACTGTATGTTTGTTCGGTACGATTTAACTTATAATCTACTCGACTTAAATATTTTTATTACCATTAGAAAGCTATATTTTAATCGAGTAAAGTAGGTTATATTATGTTTCATAAAATCAAGCTATAAACACCTAAAATGGAAAGTAATGAGGTACTATTTATATAATTGTGCATTTGTGACAAATGAACTTAGAACTCCTTGAACGATTTAAAAAAATATTTTACTTATTTAAAGTTACATTAAGATCTAATTTGATTTAACCTACATTGGTTAAATTTAATTTCGACTAATTGTGTTAGGCAAAGCTCTGCCGTAGCAAGGTTATAAAGTCTCATGTATTAAATAAATGAACAAAATGAAATAAGAAACAAAAAGTAATCTATGTAAGTGTGTGTGTGTGTGATAGTTTGTATGTGCGTGTATGTGTGTGTATTTTTGGTTGAATGATAATTCAATTAATGATAATTTCATTTTTTATATCATATCTCTTTATTATCACGGTGTTTCGTATCCTGTCATTCAATTTTAATCCGCAAACTCTATTAAACAAAAAAAAACACCAAATTGTAAAAATTGTAAAAATTAATACAAAATGGCCGCTCCCTTTCTCACTGCGAAAACAATTTCCCAAAGAACTTGGCGTTCTGCTGCATTGTGCTTTTTCAAGGCGAAAATAACACTTTTAAAATACTATGGTCACCTTGTTATATCTATCGAAACCATTATATGCCATAAATTCTTAAAACATATACATACTATAAGAGCTTGACCTCTGGCATAACACGACAATCGTTTCCTTCGCCTTAAAAAAAAGAAAACTGACCTGCATAAATGCAAGCGATATTCGGTTATATTGCTGAGTCGTTAAAGCCGCTTTTCGAATGGTGCAGTTATAATTTTTTAATCGACCTTGTTTATGCCGTGCGTGCTTGCCCTTTCTGTGTTAATTTGAATTTAGAATTTCGGTAACGTTTCGTTATAACACGTGGATAAATGTGTTGGAATTTATTTTGGATCTCGAACGACGACGCTTAGTTTTTTTTTCATGCAAGATGTAAAAAGCTCAAAATACTTTGAGCCAAACAAAATTTATTTAAAAGCATGTATTCTTTGTAACTAGGCAGAGTTCTGCGGTTTCCTGCGTAGTTCTCCTTCCCTTTAGTATATAGAGAAAAAGACAGGCTCCATAGCGCAGATGGTAGCAATCCTATATTGCGCGGCAAGGGTCATGGTTTCGATCTCAAACATTTTTAAAGGGTCTACAACCAAGATGTGGTAAAACTATATATTTAAGTATTAGATTTGTGATTCCTCTGCAGTCTGATGTCCATAACACGCGTCGTTTAAGCGACTTACCACCGAGTCAGGTCAAAGTATGATATGTTGTTTGAGTATTATTTACTTATCTGTCATTCTCATATCATCATCATCATTATAGTAGCCATTGGAAGTCCACTGTTGGACCGAGGCCTCCACAAAACAAGGGGAATCTTGCCCATAATCGCCGCGCTGGGCAAGCTTGGCAGAACGTAACTTTCGCAACGGATACTGCTGCCTATCCCTGCCTCTGTGTATTTGAGCAACACTGGTTTGATATACCGTCATCTGTCGGTTCTAGTACATTCATCGCTCGTCGCTAAAAGCATACTCTTTCGATACCCGGTACAGAGGGAGGTACTATTCTACTCTCCCGGTACCCCACATTCTGATATAGTTTAAAATGAAACTTCTGAGTTTCCGCCCTCTAGTTTGTCCGCGAGGCCTTTATCGCATCCCAGAGTAACTCTTTTGTTATGCCGAGAATAACTCTATGTCGAGATAAGCAGTCCAAAAAGACGTGCAGATTTTATATAGATAAATAAAAAGCTAGATATATCCCACGGGAACATAATACAACATTCGGTTTATAAATCTTACGCAATACAGCTTATTTATCATGGAGTAAGATCAATATAATGAATGTTGAATGATTTTTTTTAAATTGAATTACTATCAATATATAAAATAAAAAGACCGTGTATGAAAGGACTAATGAGAGAAAGGGAGAGAGGTATGCCAACATCGTAACAAGTGGAGATCGAAAGTCTCTGCCTCACCCGACGGGACACAGGCGTGATGTATGTCATCATCGTCATCACCATACCAGCCATTGGAAGTCCACTGCTAGACATAGGTATCCCCAAGTAATCTCCAACAGGACCAGTTATATGCGGCCTGTGTCCAGCGCGATCCTTCGATTTTAGTCAGATCGTGTGTCCATCTTGCGGGTGGACGCTTTACGCTTCTTGCCGGTACGTGGTCTCCATTCCAGAACCTCACAACTCTATCGGTCATCGGTTCTGCGTACCAAATGCCCTGCCCAGTATCACTTTAACTTACTAATGCCCGGGCAATGTCGAAAACGTTGGTTCTGTTAAGAATCTCCTCATTCCTGATTCGATCGCGCAAAGAGACTCTGAGCATTCTTTCCATGGCTTGTTGAGTTACTTTCAGTTGGCCAATAAGGCCAATGGTAAGAGACCACATTTCGCTGCCATAGTTTATCGCTGGTAACACAAATTGTTCGAACACTTTCGCCTTGGACACTGAGGTATGTTGGACGAGAAAATGTTTCGCAGTTTTACGAATTATTGATCTCTTTCTTGAAGTTGCTTACTTAATTGGACTTTTTGTCCTAGGTACAAGTAACTAGGTAAGTCAACAATTTAAATTTCAGGATAACCTGATATACTGAAATGTTAGAGTTCAGTTTTAATAATTGTATTTGTAATCCACATTATGCAAGATTACTCGTCAACTGTCGAACGTGACCTCCTTTGGAATAATGCAAACAAACCAACAATCAAGGCAGAAGGTTTCAGCGAATTGCTTTTACAGTATTTCAACAACCGATTGTCCACTGAAAGCTTTCCGTAATTTAATTCCACTTCGATCAAATTTTATCGTTATTAAGTATGTTAAAAAATAGAAAAAGTAATCCGTACAACATCTCATATAATTATAATAAATACTTTATTGTACACCAAACAGAAAAATGTATAAAAAAAATACAGTAATTATAGAGTACAATGGCCGGCCCTATCGCAAATAGCGATGTCTTCCAGGCAACCTTTGGATGGAAAGAGTGAAATAAACGAAAGGGTAGTAAGAGATGTGAATAAGATAAATATAAAGAAAAATATATATTATATAAAAGCCGTGTGGTACCGGCAGAGTAGAATAGTACCTCCCCCAGCACCAGGTGTCGTAAGAGGCGGCTAAGGTACCAGAACCGTCAGTTGGCGGTGTATCAATCCGAGATAGTGTAGCTCAAATACGTAGGGTGGGGATGGGTAGCAGCGCGGTAATTATGACAGGGTCATTCATCATTACAGCCATTGGAAGTCCACTGCTGGACATAGGCCCCCCAAGAAAAGGGTAGTTTTGCCCATAATGGCCGCGTTGGGCAAGCGTGTTTGCAATCAAAGAGTGGAGCTTTCGCTGCCTATTCCCACCCTATGCATTTGAGCTACACTGTTTCAGATGGCTATACCGCAATCTGTCTGTTACGACACCTGGTATAGAAAAATGTACTATTTTACACTACCGGAACCTAACGGCTGGGTATTACTAAGTATATTAGTAATTACTGGGTAATGAGACATGATATCATCAAATCACAAGGTTAACAATGCACAAATGATATTCTTGTGATATTACGAGCGTATAGGTTGATATGATGCTTACTATCACGTGGACTGTATGCTCGTTTATCGACCTGGTCTAATAATAATCCTCCAGAAGGCATATATCCATTGGTGGACGTCCTATGTCAAATACGTTGTTCAAGTACCCTAACAGGCTATCTTTACCAGTGATCTACCACTAGTAAAACTGAACGGTGTGAGAATAACATACTCGTAAGTATTGTAAAGAAAGTTTGCGAATAGAAAGCGGCCTGTATAAAAATACTTCGGGTTGGTGTCGACCATTTTTGCTAGCGCCATCGCATGCCTGTAATAGTTGTTCCGCGGTGTGGCCGCAGTTGAAGCGGTTTGGGTAGCCATCTTAAAATGTTTACTAATATTTTAGTAGCTTCGTTTGCGTGTGACACGTGGTATGCAAAAATCATATTGATATTAATTCTACACAATCGGAACCGAACGTTTTTAAAGGGATATAAATACCTCATCCCAAGGTTGTCTAGATCGCTCTGAGCGATAAGACCGCCAATTACATTGTAATGTATAGGTTATTTTTTTTACTTTATGTAATTTACTGTACAATTAAGATTTTATTATTATTATTATTCCTAATTTGCTATACCATCTATGATTTAATAAAAGAAAACCTCATATATCGGATCTCCATGGTCAATTCAGAAGTTGATCAGTAAACATAAGGGATTGCTCCGATACCTAGAGGAACTGGGCTGGTAAGAATAGGGCTAACAGTCCAGAAAACGCAACATAGGCGTAGAGAAAGGTGTCGTGTTGCGGAACCTGCCCAAGAACATCTATGTAGAGGTCAGATTGAGATCATACATTTAACTCATTTGAAGTCTTATGCTTTGCTTTAGGCTTATGCAAGTAAAGAGGAATTTTGCCCAAAACATACTAGAAAAAATTATTTAGACAAATTAATGTTTAAAACATACAAATATAACAGTAAATGAACTTTCGAGACATTTTACGAAAAAATAAATTTCTGTACGCACACATGAATAGTTGTTACAGTTTGTCAAATGATAGGATGGGACAAAAAATGTTTGACATGTAATAAAGAAATGCTCATTTATGGATTGTTTTTAATGTGTATTCTGCTATTCGGGGTGAAGACAAATCCAACGAATCAATAACCATGAAAATTGGTTCAGCACATTTCGAGTTATAAGTGTTGTAACAAACCCGTATTTGTTTTATATACATAGATTGTTATTACATTTCAGTTCATTTAAATTTTTTATAAAATATTATGAGCAGTGTCCTGTACGCTTCATTTGCAGTGCCTGGAAAAGGCATCTACGTTATATGACCTAATGTACATACACTTAGATAGCAAATAAATATTTCAATTTGAATCACTTGGTATTAGAACTAGCCAGTGGGTGTCTGACGGCTGATTAAAACGATGGGTGACCTCGTCGACACACTCAATACGCCATAAAAACAAGTTAAATTCTAGTCATGTGTAGTTCACTTTTTTTAGTTATTTCTTAGGCTGGTACAACCCTACAATTCGCTGGCAGAGCGACCCTACATTATTTGATATAGCCTTCTCATAGAAAAACTTCTGCATAGCGAAACTTATGTAGAAACACATTAGACATGTTGTTCAAGGGTTGCCACTCTATATAAATCGTAGGATTGAAATTATAACAGGCATCAGAGTCTGTCCATAAACGTTCGCGTTATCACAAGGATATCACTAGCGCGTTGCCAAACTTGTGACTTGAAGATATTATATCATTATACTAAATTATTCCAATGCCTTTTACACTTTACACAGTAATGCGAACACGGCTGTGTGGCGGTAGAAATCGATGAGAGTGAGGTAACAATGCCGATGACATTTGCATGAGTTCTACCTCTAATGCCTATCTAATTGTTATTTGCTTGCGTGATAAATCAAACTGACTTTTTTTTTAGATATATAGCTGACAACCCTAAGTTTAAGTCCAGGTATGCCCTCTAGACGATGCAAGGTTTGTGTAAGTAATTCTATACTTTTAATTGCTTTATTCAGCTTCGTAACGTTCAACTGTAAGAAACGACCCCGAAGGTCAAATGTTACTGGCAATAAAAATATGTTATGGGCTGTATAGCGTACGTTCCTTCGCCTCATTTCCTGGGAGGAAATTGAACGTAAAACGTCAATCAGCTTGTTTTAAATGGCGGGAAATTATCTGTCAAATGTTCTTGACTTCTTGTGACGCCATTATGAGCTGGATTTACATTTGAAACTGGATTCTTCTGTCTTATTAAAATGGGAAGTTAAGTAGTGCCGGTTGGCACCATTTTTCTTTTAAGTAAGAATATTATTTTCGTGGTTCCCTGTGGAGAATAGTGCCTAAGGTACCAGAATCGACAGATGGCGGTATATGCATCCGAAACAATGGCTCAAATGCACAGTGCGGGAATGGGTAGCTGTATCCCCGTCACGAAAGCTGTGCTCTGCAATTGCCTACACGCTTGCCCAGCCTGGGAAGCCTCTGACAGCAGTGGACTTCCGAGGGCTGTGATGATGACGTGTTGTAAAGGGTTGTATTGATATATATTACTTTTGCATTTGAGTTACACTTTACTATTCTACTCTGCCGGTTACACTTCTACAGATGGATGTAGCATCATCTGTCGGTTCAAGTCACTTAATATAAGTATTCAATTGTATATATATATATATATATTAAGGAATCCTACAACATCTCATACATTGACCTGACTCCGTGGTTTAAGCTCGCTTAAAGCACTTTTATTACGGAAGCCAGACAGCAGAGGAATCACAAATATACTACTTAAATACATATATTTAACACCCAGACCCAGAAAAAATTCTAATATCATCATATAAATATTTGCTGTGGGTGGGAATCGAACGCACAATCTCTGGCGCACAAGATAGGATCACTACCATCTGCGCCATCGGGTCTGTCAAAATATTAAATACTAATTCAGTGTAGGGACATTGCAGCCGTTTTGGTACATTTACACATATTGTCTTCAAGTTTCTTACCCGCAATCTTGCTTGAGTGCGAGACATCTTCTCGTACCAATATGTGTACACCATCGATGATATGTAACACAGAAATTAGTCAATTCCAAATAGCCCAACGAGCTCTGCTCGAGAGCAATTCTCGAAATCTCTTTGCGCGATCGAATCAGGAATTAGAAAATGTTTAGACCTCATACAAAGGTCATCTGCATTGGTACTTCACACTCACATCTTCCTACCGGCAAACAGCAGTGTTCGCATTAAGTTCAAGGGTGAGACATTCAGTGAAATTACTGGGTTATGTGTCACAATGTCTTTAAGTCACAAGTCTGGCAACGCTAATGATAGCCTTGTTGTACTACGAGAGTGTACCAGAGTGTATATAGGCTGAGGTACTGCTTGCTACTAAGTCTGTATGCTTTTTTGTCGACCTAGTCTATAAAAAAAACTCGCCATTTTCTACTAAACACAAGTTTGCATTGCTGTACTCCGATTTGAAGGGTGAGGAAGGCGGTAAAATTCAAGACAAAATGTTTGTAACGCGCTAGTGATATCCTTGTGATATTACGAAAGTCTTTAGGCTGCCCGCAGCTGCAATATCTGGCAATATTCAGCCTATTTCTTCTCTTCGTATTCAGTTGCTTTGACGATTCTTACATTGTTGCATTTGATCTACGCTGATTCGAGTAGATGCACCGCCATCTGTCGGTGCCGGCAAATATACGGTGAGCGAAGTAATCGTCATTAGCATTGTTGAATGCCAAAATACATACAAACGAAAATATTATTACATATATACCTAATATAAGGTTGCCTGTAAGAGATTGCATTTAGCGATAACGCCGCCTCTTGTACCTACTATTCCATGTTTTTGTGATGTTCTTGTGTTGTTTTTATTGGTGTACAATCAAGAGTGTATTTTTATTATTAATACTTAAAAATGTTTGTCACAGTGTTAGTTACAATACTCCTTCCAAACTGCTTTACTAATTCTTATGAAGTTAATACACATATTTTGTAGATCTGTGAAACGGTTACTTTCTATGTTTTAAAGCCCTAAAGTATTCATGGTTATCCAACCCTAACATTTTTTTTAATTTTTATGGACATTTGTTTTTTTATTATTTTATAATGTGGTATTAAAATACATATAACCCTAAATGTTCACCCTTCTATCACCAACCCTTATGTTTTAAATAATTGTTTTAGTAATTTAAATATTTTATATCATTTATATACGCATATGTCTTTTCTGTACAAATTAATTTATAATCATAAAGATAGTTCAGTAATATTAGGGAAAATTAATTATTATATGCCACAAAGGATACCTCGTCACCCCTGTGGATTATTTAGAAATAAGTTCTGTAGAACCAGGATGGATAGTAACTCACTTATTAAATGCATATCCTGTCTGTATAATAGTCTAGCCAAAAGTCTGCCTGAACTTGACATTAATCTTCATACACTTCCCGGGTTTTTGTCGTTGATAAAATCGTTTGATGGCGTACCGTAAGATTACTAATTTTTGATTTTCACTGTTTATTTTTTTGTTACTTATTTCACATCCTCACTGAGTGATTATTACCTTTTTTTTAAATATTAATAATTATGTATGATGTGATTGCCTGTAATTGTAAGAACAGTTAGTTGATATCTTTTTGAGAACACAATTATTGTTCATAATTTACTGTTACTTATGTTGGTAATCCAATATTAAATAAATAACTAAATAAGGCAGAACGTTCGCTGGGACAGCTAGTATATATATATTTAGTAGTATATATATATATGTATAACCGAAGGCTTCGACTTCCTTCCCCGTGTTACTTTGGCTATTATAATATGGTGGGGTTGCCTCCAATTTGATACCACTATACAGCGTGTTGGATTTTCACCCGGCAGGATAATTTTCTTTTATTTTCCGTCGCTAATTAATTAATAAATCCCTACTATCCCTACTAATATTATAAATGCGAAAGTAACTCTGTCTGTCTGTCTGTTACGCTTTTCCGCTTAAACCTCTCAACTGATTTTAATGAAATTTGGCACAGGCAATCTTTAGACCCTGAGAAAGGACATAGGCATAATTTTTAATTCGAAATTAGGGTTGCAAGGAGTTGAAAAGGGGGATGAAAAGTTGTATGGAAGTATCGCTATTTTTAGAGCTAGAAACGTGTAACTTATTTTTTAGGTCATTTCGATATAAATAAACATGGCATTCAAAGTTTAGATAAGTTGAGGTGAAGAGGTATGGTGCTCAAAGAACTATTTCACGCGGACAAAGTCGCGGGCACAGCTAGTCATTAATAAATTCCCACAACATCTCATACATTGACCTGACTCCGTGATATGTCGCTTAAAGCACTTGTGTTACGAACAACAAAGGAATCTCTAATATACTACTTATATACATACGTATATTCAACACCAAAGAAGTATAAATATCATTATACAAATAATTGTCCATTGGCGCATAAGATAGGGTTGCTACTATCTGCGACATCGCACCCTCGTAGTTTATTCAATAATCAATCGTTGAAGGTAAAAATGCTTGCATTTACAGCATTGCTTTGTGCCAGTGAAGAGGCAGTGAAATTACTGGGTAATGTAACGCGTTACTGATAACTTCGCGGTAACACGAGCGAAGCTACACGTTAAGGCGAGATCAACACGCGGATCGTGTGCTTGATTTCGTAAATACATAGATACATCACGTCTGAGTCCCATCAGAGTAGACAGAGACTATGGATCTCCAATTGTTACGATCTTGGCATAGTTCTCTCGCTACCTTTACTCGCATTAGTCCTTTTGTACACGCTCGTTTATTCTTGGTACTTCTGACGTGTAATACCCCTTCTTTAATACCTTTCCTAGCTGGTTAAGATATGTTCGCCTCGGTCGTCCTATATCAACTCTTCTATTCACTTCCACTCTATATATTTGTGCAGTCATTCTACTTTCATTCATCCTTTCTACATGTCCAAACCATCTCAACACTCCCTTTTCTATTGTTGTCACATCTTTCACACCACATCGATCTCTTATCACACTATTCTTTAATCTAACTCTCAAACTCACACCAGACATACTTCGAAGTGCATTCTAACAGCATTTATTCTACTCGCGTGTTTCTTCTGCCATACCTAATATACACTACCATATTCAGTGTTGGAACCAGCACACCTCTATGAACAGACAGACCCTTTGCCATTTGAACAGTGTCCTTTTTGACACATTTTGGCTACTCATAAAAGCTTGTGACGGTACAGCTTGTTTAGTAACTAAAAAATAAATACATGTTTCACCCTTCCAGCCAACTCAAAATACCCCAATGAAGTATGGAGAGGGCAATGAGTTTCTCTGCGTGATGGAATCAGGAATGAGGAGATCCATTACAGGGCAAAAGTTACCGATATAGCTCAGTGGATTAGGAAGTTAAAGTGGCAGTAGGCAGAACACTTAGTATGCACAACTGATTACCAATGGAGTCGTAAGGTTTGGGAATGAAGACCACGTTGCACTTACCACCGGTAAGCGCAGCGGTCTGACTAAAACCTCAGGACCGCCCTGAACACATAATCATCATTATCATTACAGCCATTGAAAGTCCACTGCTGGACATAGGCGTCACCAAGAAAGGGGGAATTTTATCCATAATTGTCGCGCTGGGCAAGCATGTCGGCAATCGTAGAGAGCAGCTTTGGCGACGGAGATGCTACTGCCCATCCTCGCCCTGTGCATCTATGCTGAACTGTCGGTTCCGGAACCTCAGTCGCCTCTTACGACACCTGGTACAGGGAAGGTTCTATTCAACTCCGCCGGTACTTCAATGCTGATATGCTGAAGTATATGAACGCGTCTAACTCATTATAAATAAAATTGTTATAAAATAAACCGATAAGATAAATAATCAGCACAGTTCCTCCAGTTGTCGTACTTGAACAGCCTGTATACAAAGACATCGGCCTTGCAAGGCAAACCTTGGCGGCTTAGTCCCGCGTTAACCTCCGAACCCGTCGCACGAAGCAGCCACCGACAATTGTAACTAACCCTCCATACCACCTAAGTGTTAAAGAGAACTAAAATAAAAGACAAAAACTAAAAACTCCTTGCCATGCGGTCTCTTTGCAGACTCTAAATGCGAAATTTAAAGAAAAGTTAAGATAACGCGAACGCACCGCTTATGCACAATTCTTTTTAAACTCTGTGGCCTTCGTTTCTTTTGTTTTTAATTTTTAAGTGTTGGAAAGTTTTTTTTTTAATTGTTTATGTGGCAAAGGTAATTGTCGGTGAAAATATCACCCGATGTACTTTACTGATTATAATATTGCTTTTTATGAGTTAAAATGTATTTTTGTGAATAGTGATCAGTATTTATACAATTCACAGTAATATACCATACATTTTAAATAATTATTTATTTTCCGGGATAAGTGCGAACATTTTGATTACATTTTTCACTGGCGCTTAAGAGGCACATATTTAATTTATGATTAATGTGTTATTCTTTATGTTTATGTGTATGTAAAGACAGGATAATCTCAATGTATTTCTTATTTTACTTAAATTTGCTATTACTCAAGTAATATTATCAATTATTAATTAAATTGGCAAGCGAATTGCAAATATTTTTAATTGCGATGTAAAAAGTTAAGCAACAAAAAGGTTTTTTTTGTCGCTTTGTCAAGAAATACGTTGAGAATATCCCACAGAGTATATTTATTATAATTTGAACGTAGTTTTTATTATTTGTTGGCTTTAGTATTTAAATAGGTTAAGGTTTATAATATTGCTAAATACTCGAAGCTGCAATATAATGAAAGTAATATAAAATATGAGTTCCAATGATCCTAATTTAAATATCCAGCATGTAGATAACTTCTTAAAAATATATTTTTTTACGACCAAAAATATAATAGTCCATAGTTTGTTTGATACATATAAACTATTTGCTTTTGATCCATTCAAGTTTATCATGCATTCGTATTAAATTTGTGGATTTGTTTAAATATATATATGTTTATTCAAAAAAGAAATTTAAAGAACCACTCCTAAGTCTTGTATTAATCATTTGAAAATGGCATTTTTTTTTTAAAGTCCGTATTCATTTTATTTTTGTAGTAAAACCTTTTTTAATATTATTGATTTCAGATCATATTCAGTTCATAAAGATTGTCATAATGAAATAGATTTGTATTCATACTCCAAATATAAATGCGAAAATAAGTCTGTCGGCCATTTTGAACGTAGATATCTTAAAGCCTAAGAAAGGATAAATGCGACTTTGATTGTGACAAAGCGTAATAAGTAGCGTTGCAATAAAATGCAACAGTTCAAAAAGACTTGCGTTAAAAAGTCACATGGCTTAAATAATCATTTTCGTGATACTTAAAAATATTTTTCTTATCCTAGATTTCATACAAGGACTGTTGGAGTATTTTTTAATGTCATAAATCGTACAAAAATGTATGTAACATTATTCATATACCATTAATCCACACAATTTAAAAAAAAATCATAGAATCTCTTATAATTTCTCGCGCCGTACAGAAATCGCGTTTGTGTGTATCCAATCACTCAAAGTGTTTCTTTGTGTATACGCAAGACTTGATCTAAAAGTAATTACACAAAAAAGATCACATAAAGCTTTCAAATCTTATGCCTGTGCTCACCTTAAAAAAGGAACTCATTTTTTATTTAGAAATCGGTTTAATCATAAATTATTTGTTATACATTCAAAACGCCGATCCGAAAATATTTTAAACACCATAGATTCACAAAAATAAATTAAATTGCATATATGTTTTGTTTTTCAAAAATTACGGGCAGACTTTGTGTTTTGTTTTTAAATCAACACTAATTTATTATCTTTATTTCAAAGTTGAATATAACGTGACAATATTTTGTGATATAAAAAAAACATGTTTATTTGTTTTAACGACGTACTGAAGACAATAGAATCAATTGAGTTATTCCTCAATATTTGGATATTTATTTTGAATTATCAGTATAAAAGTCTAAACGACACTAGATTCACTTTTTTCTATTGAGTTTTCAATAAAAAGGACTGCTCACTGTACTACCAAATAAGTTCCATTCCGTTACCAAAATGTTGTCATGTTCCAATAAATTTCCTGTGTGTGTTCGCAGTATTTTGCAATTATATCACATAACTACGAACACTAGTTGACAGCCTGTTTCATCATTCAGTTAAATTCTAGATATTTTATGCCTTTTCCTTCTGTTTGTTTAAAACTAGGAAGATGCTTATATATCTGTTAAATAAAAAAATGATGGAACATGCTGTTGTAAGTTTTAATCACAATGCGTGTACACGTCGTTTCCAGATTAAAAAAAAAACTTAAAAACAAGATTCGCATATTTTATTTGAAATGTTTGGAATTTCCGAGATGTCTCGCAAGGGAGCCGCTGTACTGATCCTGTCTCTCCTATTGGCTTGGATGACTGGGGATTCCTCGGAAGCCCTCAGCACCTTTGGCGTCTCGAACACGAGGCCGCCTTCCGCGGCACCGACCACCCCTCCTGGTAACCATTTTTATGTAATGGGACTCGATCACGATTAGCTGCACTCACACCACCGAACACGTCACAAAATTTCAAAAAAATATATACAACTATACCACCTTTTTTTTATTTTGACAAAAAACAAAATTTTCAAAACATGTTCTTTTTTCAAATTTGGCAAAACTTTGTGGTGTTCCTACAATTTGATTGACTAATGATTGTACACACTTCTCCAATTTTTCAGGTACAAACAAAAATGTATTAAACAGAAAAATCTTGTCCCATTATGTAACTGTGTTTGCCCAGGCGCTACTATGTTGTACATAAGGAATGGTACATACACAAATGTCTATGATTCTTATGAATTGCAATCTCAATTCCTTTCAGAGCTATTTCAACGATATGTCACAAAGATTTTGGCGTCTCCTGGTTCTAACGATATGGTTGGTTGACGAAGGTTACGGTGTTTTCAACCCCGTTTTAAGGGGGGGCAAGACCGAAACACCCCTTTACCTGCCCGTCCCAACGCAAATAGGGGGTAAGGCTTTTATATAATGGGACAAACATTTTTCCTTCCACTTGCAAAATTTTTTTTCAAAGCTGTTACTGCAACGTTGGCCTGTAAACTGCTAGTTTTAAAGGAAAGTTTTTTTTCATCGCCTTTTGACCGCACAGGTACATAACACTGACACCAAACAGAAACTTAAATTTACAATGAGACTTGATTGTTCCACTATATAAAAACTTTACTCAAAAGCAAACACCAACATGACAAAATCACATTCCTAATTTGCAATACAAGCTTGCTTTTTTGACACGCGAAAATAATGTGACCTCAAGCCACTACATTACAGATTTTACAATTGTACTATCGCCTCTGTCGTGTACCAGTGGAACGGCAAGGACTAAGTGGACTGGAAAATTTACATCGGTTTCTTTCTCTTTTCCCTCTAAATGTTGTATACAAAGTGACAGATCTCTACAAATATTATATCGCAATAGATAGTAAGTTCTAAAAGCAAGTTCTGGACGTTAACTTTTTTTGTGAAATTTTGACGGATTTGTATTTTTAATTTCTCAACTTAATCTATCTAAATCTGTCAAAATTTCGCAATGGACATTTAATTACTAACAGTGAATAATTGTGTTCAAAATTGATTGTGTAATTGTGACACATGTGATTCCGTTTGATTTATAATATAAATGATTGCAGATATCAAAACGATGAATACGTGGTAGTCTGAAACAAATAAAAAAAATGGCGTTTATGCCATCTCTTTCATTCTAATAGGAGTGAACAAGACAGCGTACCGAATCTCAGTCAATTGTGAGACATCTCTGAAAATTCATAATTTATCTGTATTAAAATACATTGCATTGGTACCCTATATTAAAATAACAAATTATTGATAACTTATATTTTCTAAAATTAATTTACAAAATTAACAAAACATTTCATTACGATACAATATTTTTATTGAAGAAAAAGTACAAAATAGAAATATGGCAACACAGCTCTGTTTTACGCACAAATACGTCAAATCAAAATCGTGCTTAGTTGTATAAGTTTTACAGAACGAACTGAAATACATTTAGTTACTAGATCAAAAAAATACCCTAGTTAATTTTAAATACGTTATCAACTGATCATATAAAATTTAATAAATAAAAAAATACTGCCTAATTATGGAGAATAATAGAAAAAAAAGACAAAGATTTGATTGGCAACTTATTTATATATCTAGAACACAGTTTATATTTTAATTGACCAATGTTACCTTCTAAGTATACAAAGCTTAAAAATGTATATGTATAATGTATAAACATTTACAATTTAAAATTTTCAAAAATTGTATCGAAAAGAACAGACCGACAACTGATTTTAAGTAAAAAAGTTAAAAAAAGTTTTATTTAATCTCCAATATTCGCGATGCGTTTTTCTTCATTACTAAATTTACTAAATACTATTAAAATGCGAGCCGAGTAACAATATATATTTTCGTTTAAAATTTATACAACAAAAGGGACGACCAGACCGGATTAACGAAGCTTTCAGCTGACTGCACTTTTGCGGTTAAATCTTGAGTCATTGATTTTATTCAATTCAGTAGTAATATATCAAATTTATCGTTACAATAATTAATAGGTTTTTAAATTTGACATCTGTCAAAAGTTGAATCGCTTCAATCTTCCTGGCTGAAAATCCCGCAACCCAAAGCACAACCTTTCGCGTTTAGAGAAGCAAACCGAGCGAAAATAAAAAAAAAACAAGAAATGTGGTGGAAGCAAACAACTATCTTGCTATCCGTGTTTGTCACCTTGCTGTACTTACACCCAACCGATGCGTTCGGCTTCTCTTCTTGGGGTAAAGCAAGTACGGACCCGCCAAGACCTGCCACGACGACTGTATCGCCGGGTAAGGTTTTTTATATGAAGGAGAGGCTTAGCTTCCTCATGATATTGTATTCCATCCATCGCCACAGTTGGGCAGTAACTCATGTCACTAACCATACGCAAAATAGCGCACGTTATACTTAAACATTTGAAGAATAGCTAGATCCGACTCACACAGAATTCTTAGTAGAATTGCAAATTTATAGCGGTCTTATTACAATAAAATACAAACATTTTTTAGGACAAACAGACATTAACACGCATTTGTTTATATAGGTGTTCAAGAGAATATATTAATGATCTTGGATAACTAATTTCTTACATTAATAGTACCTTTTGATTTATAGATAATAGACTTGATCGGCTTTGGATTATCATAAAAATATTGCGATAATTAGGTTAAATTTATCTACAACTCTTTTATCGTTTAGAAGTAACATAACTTGCAATGACTTACTGCTTATCGCATCAACTGTGGACATACACACAACCATGCAAACACATGCAATAATCACAAAGCATGCTGTGGTCTGGATGCCATTTTGGCTGGACACAATTTTGACATGTATCAAGCAAAAAAAAACTGTGAATTCCAGTGCTTCGATTAAACAGCACTTAAACACAATGTTCTAGAATAGTATGGAACACGAGCAATTTTAAACGTCACAGACATTCCGCTTCTTTTTTTAAATATCCTAGCAATAGTCCAATGCTGGAAATGGAAGATGGATTAGAAAAATAAACGAGGTTTGTTCAAAAAGGTTAAACTTTCTTAGAGGCTATTGTTATACGAGTGAGAAAGTATTGACACAGTGACCGCAATGCCACGAATCCATAATTTTACAACAAAATATTAAAATAGATATTAAAGATACGGCTTCGTCCTCTTATATAAAAAATCTTTCCTGGAAAAATGACAAATAAGGAATCAATAACAACAGAAACATTCAAATAATAAAATAACTTTATTTCTTTTTAAACGATTTTCAGTTTAAAATTACAATGTTTTATATTTTACATTGATTTATTACTGAAACTTACGAATACTGAAAACTATTCGGTCCTACTAATGTTATTACAGGATTGAGTGAAATTGTATGTGAAAATCCATACATTTCATACATTAATTTGGTACATAAAAGGTGAAATATTGGATAATGATTCTATATTATATATATGTCTGTAACGTGTATATTAACGTGCATATTAAATTATTAGTGCCGGATAGTTTCAGTGCTCGTTTCGGAATTGTTTAAAATTTTTGTTTGCTTTAAATTTATGTTTTTGAAAAACAAACTTATTATTATTTTACATATAAATAAAAAAAAACAATAATTATATTCTGTTTTTTTGGATAAGCGATTTGAGTGAAACATTCAATTTTCTTAAGTCACAAGCTCACTTTAGCAACACGTAACTGTGTTCCAAAACAGAAACAAGTGACCAAGGAAGTCTAACCTCCTTGCGGGTGACAATAGTGATAATACAAAAAAAAATAAAACAAATATATCGCAGCTGTCAAAAAAGTTCTGGCTTTGGCCCTCTGGCTTTTAAGAAAAGAGGTTTTACACTATGCGCGTGTTTTGCCGCGTCGAGATGTGGTGCAGACGACAAGCGGCAGCGGCCATGTTGCCGTTGCTTCTTACTGGCTGGCTGACTGGAGAGTCATCAGAGGCACTTACCACGTTCGGGAAAAGTAATACGGATCTGCCAAAAATTGTGACGCCCACAGCGCCCCCTGGTGAGCTTGCATGAGCATGCATTTGATGTTTCTTCTTATTTTATTGTGCAATAGAAAATAGTTTGTACTTGAAATAAAACTTGCTGATAAACATATGTACCTACTTCTTAGGTAACCAAATATTGGTTCTAAATAGAATCTGATATATATCTATATGATAGTTTATATTTGTAAATGGAATACGAAATCCTTTAAATTGCCCTCCATATTTAAATTACGTTATGAAACAAGTATTAAAAATTCCAAGTAAAAACTTATTTTCATTTGCATATTATATGCATGCGCTTTTTAAATATAATATAAAAATAATATGTTTAACATAAATTATATTTTTAACTAATATAGTAGTAATAGTAATAGTGTTCATTGTCAATAAATGATGGATAAATCATTACATTAAATTAATATTAAATTTATATTTCAGATATCGCTTTTATGTTTCAAATACTTGCAGTATACTGTGCAAGTTGTGTATATAATGCTGTATAATATCAATTTAAATCAATTCATTGTGAATGTATATATAAAAGCTTGCAATGAAAATAATTCATCAGAATGACAGATGTCAACTTTGTAGAATCTCACGAGTTTTTTTTTTTATATTTGGCATCGTAATTAGTTTACATTACAAAGGTTTTACATGTAGAGTGTACATATTATGTAAAATCAACTTTAAATGTTAACAGAAAATATTTAAAATAATTTAAAAACTTGTCAGTCATCTGTCATTCTAATCAAGCGTTTTGATAACCTTTAATTATTAAGAAAGGCAGGACGATAATCTTTTACATTTTGGTGAATTTCATAGCGTAAATATGTAACATTGAACTGATTAGTACATGTAAAACTTGAGAACTCTATAGATTCTATCATTGGTCAGGATATGATTTCAAAAATGGTTTGTACGTGCAGCCTCTTTTTTAATCAAACTATTAGAATTTTCCACTGAAGATGATGCGAGGCTAAAATTTTAAAACGTTATAAAGGTATTTAGGTATCAAATTAAAAACTATCTATTTAGTTTGCAATTTGATACATATGATAACATTAAATAAATAACATTGAATATACATAGTATAACATTAAATAAATTCTACTCTTATATGGAAATGAAGAATACTATGTATATATATCATAGTTGCATAAATATGTTATATATACATAGTATTCTTTATTTACATATAAGAGAAGATTTTTTTACAAATAGTAGCATAGACAAACATATTTATTTAGACTGTATTCAATTCTATTAGATTTGTGTATTCTTTATATATTTTTGTAGATATATTTTGTAGTTTATTATTTATTAAGAGAGTGTTCAAAATACAGCGTACGCCGTCTTTAAAGTATATATCAAACGTTGGAGTCTAATTGACAATTTCTGCGTAGACGGTGGCGCCGCTGTAGTGAAAGTAGATGAGGCGTGAACTAAATTTTGATAAATGCTTTGAAAATGGTCTGATAAAATATAATACTGTCTGAGCATGTGAGAGTTATGTGTTAGAATTTACAAATAAGATACAGATGAGTCCGATGGCGCATTCGGTAGTGTTTTTATCTTGTTAGTGAAGGATCGTGGGTTCGAACCCTAGCCAGGGCAAACATTTATGTAATAAAAATTGTTGTCTAATATCGGTAATTTAAGTGGTTTATACTTCTTATCTCAAAGTCTAGGCAATTTATGATTTATATGTAAATTATTATTATGGTATACGTACCGAGAGATTCAGTATGAAAAAGAAATTTCATATTGCTACTAGCGCCATCTACTATGTGTCGCGATTAACTTCTGTCTGAATGCTGCTTCACTCCAATTCAACTCGACGAGAATTGCAATAAAAATAGGACGGGCATGCATATATAGATTTATTATTTTAATACAATATTAAATACAACGCAAGGTGAAATTTAGTATATCAATCACTCGCATAAGTATGACATGTTGATGGATGGCCTACGCAATGGCTGAGTTGTAAATAAATGGGTGAGAGAATCAAGTGTGCGAAAGGGACGCGTAGAATTTCACTGATTTTCATGTGAAAGACAAATTGGAGACACAAAGCATTATCACAGTATCCTTTCCTCATATCAGTCATTGGATGTCCACTGCTGGACATAAGCCTCCCAGAGATATGGGGGATTTTGCCCATAATTGCCGCGCAGGGCAAGCGTGTTGACAATCGCTTTCGCTATCGCGAAGAGGACGCTGCAGCCCATACCAGCTCTGTGCATTGGAGCTACGGTATTCCGATTTTTATACTGCCATCTGTCGGCTCTGGTATGTTAGTGGCCTGGTACAGAGGGAGGTACTATTTTTCTCTGTTAGTTCCTCATTATATCCTTTCTAATATTACAAATGCGAAAGTAACTCTGTCTGTCTGTTTGTTACGCTTTCCCGCTTAAACCTCTAAACTAGAATTATCGCTATTTTTGGAGCTAGAAACTTGAAACTTATTTTTCAAGCCATTGATTCGATATAAATAAACATTACATTCAAAGTTTACATAAGTTAAGGTAAAGAGGCATGGTACTTAAAAAAAACTATTCCACGTGGACGAAGTCGCGGGCACAGCTAGTCCTTTATACTTTTGCAATATGAAACATTTTATTTTTAACTAGCATACCCAACAAACGTTCTGTCTTAACTATATATATGAGGATATAAACTATCTTATCACTCAAGTTGGATTAAATAAACAATTAATTATAATCGGTTTCTGCAGTTTAGACGTTCATCCCGGACAAACACAGTGAAGCGTTATTTTTATATATATATAAAGATCTTCCATCCATATCTGACATCAGGTCAAACCTGTATGACCTTTTAAGGTTTATACAGTTCTTACAAATTAGATTCAATTGACACATTGTTTAGAATAAACCGGTCAATCGCGTCGGCCAGAGTTTCAATTTAATAATTCTACGCATTTATGAGGAAATTAGTATTAAGTTTAAAATTGTTAAATATAAGTGGTTTATTGACTAGCCTTGCGGTTTCGCCCGCATCAAGTTGTAGTACAACCCTAGTATCATTTGTCCTCCTTATTGGTGATGTTTGACCTGTATGACCTTTCTCGATAAGTAGGCTATGTAATAATATTTTTTTGATCTCATAGTGTAAGGTCTGCGTTGATCAGTCAGTCAGTCATACAAAGTTCGTCTGCATTGGTACCTCACTCTCACCTATTTCTACCGCCAAATATCAGTGTTCGCATTGCATTTACTGTTTTTTTTTTTTTTTTTTCGGACGAACCTAGTGCTGGACGACTCAGGCGTCAATTCCAGCGCCACCGAAAAAAGAGGGCGGGGCCTCTCATAGATGAGAGGTCCGATGCCCGTATTCACCCTGCGTGCCCCGCGGCCGCGACCGCGCGTTTAGCGCGGTCGCGGCCGCAATGGCTCGCGAGATTTGAGCGGGACCGACGGCGCGTCCGAGGGCACCTCTAGAGGCTCGACCTAGGCTCGGCCGCCGTCGTTGGGGTTGAATTTACTATGAATTGTAGCAAAAGAGGACGGACAGAAGATAGCTTTTACTGTGTTTTTGTCTGTGTTTTACGGCAGTGAATTTACTGGGAAATGTGGCACAATATCCTCAAGTCACAAGGTTGGCAACGCGCTAGTGATATCCTTGTGATATTACGAGCGTGTATAGACTGCAGTGACGGTTACTATCACGCGGACTGTATACTTGTATGTCGAACTGGCCTAATAAAAATAATAAATAATGTTATATAGGTTTTCTCGATAAGTGGGCTATGTAACACAGATTTTTCTGTCCTCATAGTTTATTCCCTGCTTCGTCAGCTTGTTCTATTAAACTCCTTCCTTTTTTTAACATTGAATATCAGAAAACGTTCTCACTATCTTTGCAACCTCCTTTTACTTCTTAAAGGATGATTTCAGAAAAAATATCTTACACGTGTATCATTTTTCAATGAAGAATCACACTTGTGATGAACTGATGACAGCAATGAAGAAACTTCAAGAACATTAATTACTCGTATCATACTAATGTTACACCATCGTTTTACCGGCTAAGGGGGTGATTTTCATAAATCCTTTCTTTTGTACTCACCTGCGTAATTAAAGGAACCCTTGGGCAAAATTATAAGTTTCTAACTCAGTCAGCCGTCCGTAACTCAGTCATCAGTCAGCTTCAATATACCTACATGTAGAAACTGTGTTACAAATAATATTGTTGGATTGTCCATTTATAGAGGAAGGCTTTAGGCTATATAAAATTACGCTGCGAAATGTTGCAAAAACGGGGAAAAGGCTACTATACCCCCCAAAGTCACTACTCTGCTCGGACGAAGTCGCGGGCACTGCTAGTCATCATATAAACCATAAAATGTCCACTGTTGGACAAATTTCTGCCGAAGATAAGTGGTTTTACGCCCATAATTTCCGCGATAAGCTGGTCTGGTGGCAATCGCAGAGCGTAACTTCGCGACAAGGCTGCTGCTGTCCATTTCCCACCCTGTAGTATTATGACACCTGGTCCACAGCGGTACTCCACGGCGAAAATATAGCGCGTGGATCGATAGCCGTTTGTGGTGACCCAACTCGCCTAATATTTAAATGAGGCAACTGTAAATAGTAATTTCCATACAAAATCACCAGTATTTTTGTAACAATAAATTCGAAGGCTTTTGGCCCTTAATATAGTTTTGTATCGACCGTAAAAGTACTCGCTAGTAAATGTGACCGCAGCCTATCGCTCGTGTCTTGATAAAGATATCACTAGCGTGTCGCCCACCCTGAGAGCTGAAGATACTATATCACATTTATTCTAGTAATTTCACTGCCTCTCTCGCCCTTCAAACTGGAATACAGCAATGCGAACACTGCTATTTGGTGGTAGATAATGATGATGTAGATCCACCCAAAAAATCGCAACCCAAATGGAACAGTTACATTCATAGTTCTTTTGGGATTCCAAATTTTCTGCTCAGTCGTCATAGTCACTGAAGCAAATAGAACTTTCAGTGCTGGACCTATGACCAGCCAATGGTGTCCCCGAAGAAGAGAAATGTTGACGACCACCGTCACTTCTTGTTACCCTAAATGATAATACAAAAATGTAAAAATACATAAATATTTTAACATGAAGAAGACCTCATACAAAAAGTCTGCGTTGGTACCTCACTCTCACCTATTTCTACCAAATAGCAGTGTTCGCATTGCTTTGTTCCGGTCTGAAGGGTGAGAGGGAAAGTAGAGTTACTGGGTAATGTGGCATAATATAGTCAAGTCACAAAGTTAGCGTGTTAGTTAGATAGTGATATCCTTGTGATATTACAATCGTCTATACACAGCAGTGACGCTTACTATCACGCGGACTGTATGCTTATCGACCTAGTCTAATAAAATAAAATTTATATATGTACATATATCCCACCGGTAGACAGAGACTATGGTTCTCCACTTGCTACGATCTTGGCATACCTCTCTCGCTCCCTTTACTCGCATTAGTCCTTTCATACACGCTCGTTTATTCTTGGTACTTCTGACCTGGCCTTTATTCACAACCTCTCCTAACTTGTTAAGGTATGTTTACCTATACCAACTCTTCTCTTCTCTTCTGCTTTATATATTTGTGCATTTATTCTCCTTTCTACACGTCCTAACCTTCCGAACATTATTTTTCTATAGTTGTAGCAAAATCTTCTTTAATACCACATAGATCCCTATATTCGTGCCATACCAACGTTTAGGCTTTCTACATAAGATTTATTGGCGACTGATAAAAAGTATGGATATTTGAAGGTCAGATTGCATCACACTATGGGGTCGGGTGCCATTGCATGATGGTACAATACAACGGCCATATTGGGTCATAAATTGCTATGAAAATATCCCTCTTTTATTGACTCACCGATGGTTTGCGATGTGGTATAAGATACCACATAGCATATAGGAATCAATTTTAAGTTGCTACACCAACAGCGTACTTTGAAAGCATCACCGTAGCTTATATACCAATGGTTTTTTTCCTTTTATTGACCAGGGACCACTTTCGTTTCTTTTTTTTTGTCAGTGACTAGGGCTTACGGAAAATAAAACTAAATCTATATGAACCTACAACTTAATAAAAAAAAGTGCAGTCTTGGTCTTAGTTTGTATTTCAAATCAATGTTATTATTGAGTTTGTATTTTCTACATAATCTATACTAGTATTATAATGCTGAAGAGTTTGTTTGATTGAACGCGCTAATATCAGGAACCGCTGGTACAATTTAAAAAATCGTTAAATGTTTGATAGTCTATTTATTGAGAAAATCTATAATATAATATATAACATCATGTAAAGACTAATATATAAAGATAAATGTCGTTTGCGCTCCAAACGCCTGCCAACTTTTATCCGCAAATCCGCTTTAAATAGTGTTGTGTTCGATTTGCAAACTGGAACGATATTTTGTTGTTGTTGAATAAAATCACTTATTTTGTGTACTCTCATCCTATAACACCAAATTTGTATAACTTCAATCGGATATTATAACAGTTGGTGTTTAATTATCATCATCGTCAACAGGGGACATCATTTAGTATTATATAAACACGTGACACGTTTAAATTTGTGACGTGTGCTAGTGGTGGGAAACCGAAACAATTATATAAATAATTATTATGTATTGCATTTTTAGTAGATTCACGCTGGAAATAGATGAGAGTGAGGTACATGTGCAGACGGCCTTTTACTAGTCTACCTTTAGTAAAAAATTGTAATATTTATAAAATTAGCTGTGCCCTCGACTTCGTCCGCGTAGAATAGTTTTTTTGGGTACCATACCGAAGTAAATACTTCATCTTATATAAACTTTAAATGTCATGTTTATTTATATCGAATCAATGGCCTGAAATATAAGTTTCAAGTTTCTAGATCTAAAAATAGCGATACTTCCATACAACCTTTCATCCCCCCTTTCGACCCTTTACAACCCTTATAGCGAATTAAAAAATAGCCTATGTCCTTTCTCAAGGTCTAAAGATTGTCTATGCCAAATTGCATCAAAATCGGTTGAGAGGTTTAAGCGGGAAAGCGTATCAGACAGACAGACATAGTTACTTTCATATTTATAATATTATATAATAAGTAGGGATTACCGCAACACTACAAAAATGTTAAGATGGCGTCGGCGAGTGATTCCGACACGAATTAATTGTAATAATATTTCTGCGCATTTATTCGTAGAAACAAGCCAATTATAATTGTAATGTAAGCATTTATTTTTTTGGACCACGGTTAGCAATGTTGATTAATCTTGCATCATCATGATTACAACCATTAGAAGTCCATCGCTGGACATAGGTCTCCCCAAGAAAGGGGGGCCATAAAGGGGGGCTTTTGCCCATAATTGCAGCTTTCGCGACGAGGATGCTGCTGCCCATCCCAGTTGGATATACCGCCATTTGTCGGTTCTGATACCGCCTCTTACAACACCTGGTACAGAGGGAAGTACTATTTCTATTCGGCCGGTGCCTCACGACATAATTGTATATTTAATGTCGATCAAAATTTATTTCATTATGGTCGAATTTCGACCACCAAGCGACCACTAATGAGATATAATGGTCACAAGATATTTCAAGTATATTTATTCCCCATTATTACCTTTCATTGGAGCTATTCGGAGTTACTGAAATAGTTGCAATCAACGCCAATTGCTGTCGACTCGTAAATTAGTTTTCGTCGCCATGTTCTGATAACATCGCTTCAATTTCCGTTTCCGATGGTATATTGAATTTTGAATGTGGAACACTAGACATTGCTATGTGGTCTGCATGGGTACCTCACTTATTTTTACCGACGCAGGGCATTGCTGTATTCCTACTTCAGGTGAGTCAGTATATATATATAAATCTCTCACGGAAAAATATTTTAATGGTATATAATTAATTCTAAGTTAGATTATGTTATTAACAAAGATAATTAAATAAAAATGCCAATAAAAAGAAACGAGTTAAATTTTTAAACTAAAAAACAGTTCAAATTAACAACGTGATTTATCATTTCAAAAGAAATGCCCGCTACCGTTTATAAACTCTATACTATGAAAGCATTTTTCCAACAACTTTTAACTTATTTTTGAAGTGATCCGACTAATACAGTGAGACATGTTTGTCTATGGCTAGATGAGGAATTATTTTAATTGGAAAGTCTTG
>JACJUM010005599.1:4565760-4587595 GCA_020976665.1 Heortia vitessoides
TGATACAGTGAGCAGTGTTTGTCTATGGCTAGATGAGGAATTATTTTCATTGGAAAGTCTTGTCTATGCGTTGTTCTCTACTATTTTTTCTTCCGTGCTCTCATAGTCTATTACGCTCTTAGCAAAACGTGTGAGTAGGACAAGTATATTTAGACATAGTACAGTCAAAATGCCAAGTCAGAACCGCGTGCAGTCCCTGCCCTCAAACCGATGACCGGCCACACTAGTGCAGCCGATCTTAACCTTCCTTTTTTATAAACAATACAAAACAGGCCCGATGGCGCAGATAGCGGCGGTCCTGCGACAAAGGTCGTGGGTTCGATCCCCACCCAGAGCAAATTTTTATATAATGATTTTTGTGTTTGTTCTGTGTCTGGGTGTTGAAAATATATAAGTATTATATTTGTGATATCTCAGTTGTCTCAGTTCCGTAACACAAGTGTTTTAGGCGACTTACCAAAGGTTAAATTATTTAATACATATATACAGTATATATATTAATTACATAGTACAATCTTTTGTGAACAATTACATGCGATGAAACCTTATACACAGATCGTCTGCATTAGTACCTAACTCTCACCAATTTCTACCGCCAAAAATCATTGCTCGCATTGCTGTGTTCCGGTTTGAAGGCAAAGAGAGGCAGTGAATTACAACGCGTTAGAGATATTACGAGGGTCTATAGGCTGAAGTGACGTCTAGCATCAGGCAGATTTGGTCTAATATAAAAAATAATACAACGAAGTAACCGCTCGCAAACCGCTAGAATTGACGTCTGAGTTGTCAGTTTGAAAACTAACGCTGGTTGGAGCATTCCGTTTGAAGGCAATATGGCTTGTTGTTTAAATTATTCTTGTTTTTCAATCAAGTCCCGCCATAAAATATTAACATTCAAAAATCCAGGTCTAGCAACCAGGTACTACAATTTATAATTCCCTCATATTCTTAAAGGTCTTAAACAAAATTAAACCTGTATACAACCTCCTTCACCTCTTAACCTACTTTGGTTAAAGATGGCGTTGTCAGATATCTTTCGGAAGCTAGAATTTACACCCCGCAATCACCAGCTGTGGCTGACCTTTGTGCTTTAGTTATTAATGCAGGCACATGGGTCTTGCTTATCTGGACGTTCCCTCTTCCGTAGCGTGCTGTGTTCGCCACTGTATAATCTATCTATTTTGAATTTAGAATGTGTAATGAAGGTTATGTTAAAGAGACCTTTTTGATTGTAACTTTTTATAGTGATTTAAAAAGAATAAAAAATAAACGAAGTCTTTGACTCGATTTCTTTGTGTATATATATTAACTGCTGCTAAAGTGAATTTATTATTAATTTTGTTATTTGGTACCATTCCTCTGTTTTGCAATAAAGAGAATAGTCATACATGATTCAAATTTTGAATAAAGAAAAACTTTTTTAATTTTCATAAGGCAAAGGTTTGTGAACCATACAGCCCACGATTCAATGCAGACAATACATTACGAACAATAAAAAAAAACAATTCCAGTAAAACCTAGTGCGGTATTTTTATAAAGACTCAAGTAACCTTTTGTTGAGTGCGCTATCATTTATTTAGCCGTGGCGTTCACATTTGCATGTCCTGTCACGCCATGTTGGTCGAATGTTTGTGCGTTGGCCCAACGCTTGGCATTGGAATGTGCCCTTTCTCTATTGTGTTCTATTTATGAATATAACTAAGGTTTTATTTATTCTAGAATCGGGGACTTGTACCTAGACCGCCATTTTGTTTTCGATTAGGTCTATCGAAGCTTTGACATTTGTATTTAAATTTCTATTGAAAAAAACAACAAAGGAAATTTTCAATTTCCATAATGCCGCGGCCAATTCTAGATTCTAAAGAGCCTTGACTTTTCATAATGTTACATCATTATTATTAATTTCAATATAATTAAAGAGATTCATTTATTTTAAATAGACAGTAGTAAAATTGGCGCCCAACATGTGGGTAAATGAGCTTAAATAATAGAAATACAAACTATTGTTTACTACTTTAGCCAGTATTGATTTCTTTGTGAACTCCCTCCAACTTAGACTAACAATACAAAATCCTTTCTTGCGCGAAGGCTAAGAAGGGACTAAAGTACCAGCACCGACAGATGGCGGTCCTTCCGAAACAGTGTAGCTCAAATGCACAGGGCGGGGTCGGGCAGCAGCATCCTTATCTCTAAAGCTGCGCTCTACGATTGCCAACACGCTTGCTCAGAGCGGCAATTATGGGCAAAATTCCCCCTTTCTTGGGGAGGCATATGTCCAGCAGTGGACTTCTAATTGTTGCTATGATGATGATGATGGTGATTGTCACGGGAAGGGGAATCACGTGAGTGATACCGCGGAACCTTGAACACTGTAAAAACAAAACATCTCGCATATCTCTCTAAACTCATGTTTATAAAAATGATATTTAATGGCCAATTTAATAATTTTATAACACCTGCTAATTATATATCCGATATGTAAATAAATAATTATAATAATCAATAAATTCATAGTAGATCTCGTTCATTGACAAGACTCCGAGATAAGTCGCTTAAAGCACTTGTGTTACTTACATTAGACAAGAAAGGAAAAGCTTTTTCTAAACTTGAACATAGACTATTTAACTCGGGAAAGAAGTAACTATCTAATGGTGAAAGTATTTTTAAATCGGTTTAGTAGTATTTATATATAACTGTTACAAGGATACATTCAAATCTATCCTTTTACTGTTAGTATATAAAAATATAACTCAAATACATATATAACATACAAACATAGTACGAACACATATGTTCTTTTATAAAAGACGGGGCCGATGGCGCAGATGGTATTAATGTCATCTCGTGCGCCAAAGGTTGTACGTTCGATCCCCACCCACGACAAATATTTATGTGATGACATTTATTTAAATATATGTATTTAAGTAGTATATTTGTGATTCCTCTATTGTTTGGCGTCGTATTCAGAAGTAGTTTAAGCGACTTATCACGGAATCAGGTCAATGTATGTGATGTTGTCTGAATTTATTATTATTATAAATGTTTTGCTTGGGCTGGGATCGAACGAATACGCCTTTGAGCCAATATTCGATACTTAACAATTATCTGATATCTATCTGATACACTGTCACAGGAATTTATATAATAAATTATTTGAATGTTGTATCATTTTTTTTTATTATCAAAAATTGGTGATTAGATCTTTTTTGCCTGAAATTAACTGTTGCTGCGTATCTTAAACACTAAGAGACACTAAGAGATTGATTAAAGAAAAGCGTAATAAGAGATCGATGTGGTGTAAAAGATGATGTGATGACAACAATAGAGAAAGTAATGTTGAGATGGTTTAGACATGTAGAAAGGATAGATGAAAGTAGAATGGCTGCACAAATATATAGAGCGGAAGTGAATGGAGGAATTGGTATCGGACGATCTAAGCAAACATACCTTCACCAAGTAGAAGAGGTATTTAAGAAGAGCTCGGGCAGAAGTACTAAGAATAAAGTCAATTAAAGGACTAATGTGAAACGTAAGCCGTGAGGTACCGGCAGAGTACAATAGTACCTCCCCCTGTACCAAGTGTCGTAGTGTCGACTAAGGTACCAGAACCGACAGATGGCGGTACATCCATCCGAAACAGTGTAGCTCAAATGCACAAATCATGGAAAACCCTCTCGCTTCCTGTATTTGCGTTCATCGTTAAAGCCATTGGAAGTCCACTGCTGGACATAGGCCTCCCCAAGAAGGGGGAAGTTTTCAGAGCGCAGCTTTCACGACGAGGATACTGCTGCCCATCCCACCCTGTGCACTTTAACTGCACTGTTCTAGTTGGATATACCACCATCTATTGTTTCCGGTACCTTAGTCGTCTCTTACAACACCTGGTACAGGGTGAGGTACTATTCTACTCTGCCGATACTTCACGGCTAATCAAAAATCATTAATGTAAACAATTGTATTCTTTGTTCCAAGTTTGGGTTACCTTACAGCAACCGTTTTTAACGATGACAAAAATAATATTTACTAAAAAAAGTCAACTTGTCAAGTGGGACTCGAGCCTACATCTTTCACTTTCCGGAGACGCGATATTTTAATCTAGTGCACCATTGGTGCTGTGAAGTTAGCTATTTAATGTTATCATAATAATTTAAAAACACAACACACACAAAACACTCGAATCTCATACTTATACAAGTTTCAATGAATGTATGAAAAAATAGTTCCCCCGGAAAGGAAAAGATTCTAGCCCCGCCTGACATCTGAGACAAGTTTAAAACAATTCTTTAATGTATCATCAAATCAGCCATTATAAGTCCACTGCTGGACATAGACCTCCCTAATGAAGGGGCAATTTTGCCCATAATTACCGTGCTGGGCAAGCATGTTGGCAATCGCTAATGTATGTACTAAATCAATTAAAAAAAAAAAACGAAGGTGTGCAGTAAAGACATTGTATAGATGTTAAATTATGAGAAATAAACGCGTGAAGGTTAGAAGTGCAGCTTGACCCAAGTACGCTGTGTTAAACGTTCTTGTACTCTGTGTAACTCTCTTTCAGGCTTTGCTCCTTTTAGAGAAGAAGCTATAGACAATCTACAACATCGCCAAGGGAAGAATACGGACCAGAAACAAACAAGACGTCAGACAAACGGCCAACTCTACTAGCCAAGATGGTGTTAAATATGGCTTGTTTAGAATGACAGATGTCAAAATAGCGTCACACGACTTATTTATGGGCAACATAAAAAAATATCGGAGTTATAAATTGTTATTTAATTAAAGCTGCATGTCTTGGTGTTTATCCGGGAATTTCTAAACTGTTTTAAATATTTTTTGCGTAATAGACTTTGATCCAATGTCAGAGATAGGATACTTTATATCTTAATTTATAGTTAAGAAGGAACATCTGCCGGGTCATTTAGTAAAGTATATTCTATTCCGTATAGCAGAATAGAATAGTATCTCCCAGAACCGACAGATGGCGGTGTATCCATCCGAAACAGTACTGCTCACATGCACAGGGCGGGAATAGCCAGCAGCATCCCCGTCGCGATAGCTGCGCTCTGCGATTGCCATCACGCTTGCCCAATGCGGCAATTGTGGACAAAAAACCTTCTTTCTTGGAGAGGTTTCTGTCCAGCAGTGGACTTCCAATGGCTGGTATACTGGTAATGAGAGCGTTGTCCAGTTCTCTTTGTGGGAAATTTCTTCCCATATGTACTGACAGTATACTGTCGCAGTATCTTAGGAAAATATACGACGTCCTAAACAGTCGTAATTTTTTTTCATAGTAAGGTGCTCTTAGTTCTTTGATCGCGTGATCAACAGAGTCCAGAAATTAAACAAACTTGCACTATTTATAATAATTATTATTATTGAATATTGTTGTTCAAAGATACCGGTCGATAAAAACAAAATTGGAGCATTAAAATAAATTATTATTAATGTAAAGGAACAACTCCGCGGTATATTAAATTGACATCATACCTTACAGTGTCGCTGTGCTATTTGGAACATACCCAAAAACAATAAAAATAATTTAAAAACACTATTTTGACAGCTGTCATTATAATCAAGCTATTCTTAGAGGACTTTGTGTGAAACTGGTCGAAATCTCCTAGACCTATCCCGTCTCTATTACAATATTGTCCTCGTTTCTCTCAAATCTATTGGCTGTGTTCCTTTATCCGAAGAACGCTGTTTATTTTCACACTGTTGTGCATGTATCTTTATATTTATTGTGTCATTTCAGCCCGACCTTGCTCTCGGAACGCGCAGTGCGCAGGAATCAGCAGCAGCTCGTGCGTGAGGACACATTATGACACAGAGACCAGGTGCCTGTGTGGGGACAACTCTTCGCCTGTGAACGGGCAATGTGAAGCGCAGAGCAAATGTGAGTATCACTAATTGTAGGGTTATCAGTGTTATGAGTATATTGACGGGCCCGGTGGCGCAAATAGTGATCTTATCTTGTGCACTAAAGGTCGCAGGTTTGATCCTTAACCAGGACACATATTCATATGAAGAACTTGCGTTTGTACTGGTTCTGTGTTATTTGTATAGATTTATGTACCTATTATATTTAGTAGTAGTAGTTCTTTTATTGTCTGATATCCGTGAAAGTAATGCTTTGTTCAAACGACTTATTCTGGAGTCAGGTCAACGTATGAGACGTCGTGTGTTTTTATTTCTTATTTAATAGTAATAATAAATTCCCACAACATCTCATACATTGACCTGACTCCGTGGTAAGTCGCTTAAAGCACGAGTGTCACGGACATCAGACAACAGAGTATTCACGAATATACTACTTAAATATATATATTTAACACCCAGAACAAACACAAATATAGTCATATAAATATTTGCTCTGGGTGAGAATCGAACCGACGACCTTTGGCGCACAAGATTTCATCACTACCACCTGCGCCATCGGCTCCGTCAAATTTATTACTGATGCTTATAATTGACCTAATCCAATATGGCATCTTATCGTAGCACCTACAGAATGTCTACCAGGAATTTTGTTCATAATTGCCGCGCTGAACAAGCGTGGTGGCAATGCCGAGGGGAGTTGTCGCGACGGAGATGCTGCTGCCCTTCCTCGCCCTGTGCATTTGAGCTGCATTATTTTGGATGGATATACCGTCATCTGTCAGTTCTGGTACCAGGCGTGATAGCAATAATACTGTTGCATTTGAGCTATTACCGTGAGGTACCTGCACAGTAGAATAGTACCTCCCACTGCACCGGGTGTCATAAGAGGTGATAAAGTTCCAGAACCGAATGATAGCGGTATATCAATCCGAATAGTGCAGCTCAAATGCACAGGGTGGGGATGGGCAGCAGATTCTCGTCCCGAAAGCTGCGCTGCGAAATAGACAAGAAACCTCCTTTCTTGGAGAGGGCTATGTCCAGCAATGGACTTCCAATGGCTGATACGATGATGATGTGATATTTTGTGTGGATATACCCCCATCTGTCGGTTCTGACACCTCAGTCACATCTTGCGTTACCTGATAGTGAACCTTCTACTGTTTATACATAAGAAAGGAGTATTTTATTTATATACTGTTTCACTTTATATAATACACATCTTTATTAATAGTAATAGCTGAAGTGTTTGTGTAAAAGAGTTAAACTACTCGACCGATTTGAAAAAATCTTTTAGTTCTGGATAGCGCATTTATCGTGAAAGCCTATAGATAACATAACATTTCTTCTTCAATCAAAGATAAAGGACGTCTGCTTTGGTAACACACTCTCACTCATTTCTATCGACAAATAACAGTGTTCGCAATGCTGTGTTCCTGTTTGAAGGGTGAGAGTGGCAGTGAAATTACTGGGCAATGTGACATCATCATGATAGCTATTGGGGGTCCACTGCTGGACATAGGCCTCCCCAAATGAGGGGCAATTTTGCTTATAATTGTCACCATATGCATTTGAGCTATACTGTTTCGGATGGATATACCTTAATACTATTCTACTCTGCCGGTACCTCACGGCAAAATAATATGGTATAATATCTTCAAATTACAAGATTGGCAAGCCACTATTGATATCCTTGTGATTTAAGGAGTATCTATATGTTGCTGTGACGCTTATTATTACGCGGGCTGTACCCTTGTTTGTGGTTTAAAAAAATATCCAACCATAAACAACGTCTTAATGATTCCATATCCAGAGATTGAAGATTAAATTAATTAACTTTCCACGATTATTATGGTTAATGTGACCTTTTGCGTTTACGTATTCGGTTTCCGTGCAGATACAGTTAGTGCGAGTAGATTTATTGTCGAGATAAGTGTTAATGGGAGGGTGTCACCTTTATGGCGGCCTTTCTGAAGTACCTCACCCCTTTCAGTGAAAGGGGAGGGGGGGGGGTTACTGCGGTATACCGCTGAGATTTTCTTTAATTTTCACAATACAGAGGTACAACACTCAACATTATTTTTTAGATAAACGAAAAAAGTAATACACATTGTAGCAGCTCCAAAGGCTGCACGTAACTCTGCGAAGCGAAGTAACAGTATTAAACACAATGAATGGGGGGTACTCATTTACAATGTAAATAATTATTAAATGGCATTTAAATCCATAATAATTGCGTTAGATTACAAATACCTCATAATGTTACCTACATTATAAGGATTACAGTCTGGAGTACTGATTTATCATCATCACCATCATACCAGCCATTGGACATCCACTACTGGACATAGGCCTCCCCGTAAAAGGAGGTTTTTTGCCCATAAATACCGCGCTGGGCAAAAGTGTAAGCAATCCAAGGATGCTGCAGCCCATCCCCATTCTGTGCATTTGAGCTACACTGTTTCGGATGGATACACCGCCATCTGTCGGTTCTGGTGCGGCAGCCGCCTCTTACGACACCTGGTGCAGTGGGAGGTACTATTCTACTCTGCCGGTACCTCACGGCAATGATAGCATCCTCGTCGCGAATTGCCACCACGCCTGTCCTGCGCGGCAATTATGGGCAGAGATTCCTCTATCTTGTGAAGGCCTATGTCCATCAGTCGAATTTAAATGACTAATATGATGATAGGATGTAGTGACCCTTGCTACCACTTGTTTGTCGACATGGTGTAATAAAAATAAAAAATAACACCATATTCAAACAGAAATAGACGATGACAACTTATTTGTTTTTAATAATAATAATAATATACTCTTTATTGTACACCAATAAAAACAACACAAGAACATCACAAAACTATGGAATAGTAGGTACAAGAGGCGGCCTTATCGCTAAATGCAATCTCTTACAGGCAACCTTTGGATAGAAATAATGTTAAAGCTGGTGCCAGTTTGAGGTGCATTTATTTATTTTTATATATATATATATATATACATAGTCAATTTAGATTATGAAAGGTTTTCTTTATGTATAAAAGATTCGTGTCCCGGTGTTTGTCCGGGGTGAACTTGTAAACAACTGAACTAAATTTAATAAATGTATACTTACTGTGTTCAGTTTGGTCCAGTTTGAAAGATGGGATAGTTTTTATTTCAATTTATAGTAGCAATATCTTTTCATTATCAATATATAGGTATAGACAGGACGTCTGTCGGGGTAGCTAGTTAAATAATGTTTTTGTATAATAATGCTAGCATTGAATAGAAAAATAGCAGCCTTTCTCGATAAATGGACTATCTAACACTGAAAGAATTTTTAAAATTGGACCAATTGTTCCTGAGATAAGCGCGTTCAAATAAACCATCAGCTGTCTAATAATAATATAGATTTATTTAATATGTCTATTGTTAAATTACATTACGTTCCGGTTATAACGCCATCTGTCGGTTTCGGTGTCTACAATATCGACGAAATACAATTATATTACAGAGGTTATGCCACTTTGCCCAGTAAATTACCTGCCTCTCTCACCCTTCAGACCGGAACAGCAATGCGAACACTACTATTTGGCGGTAGAAGTGGCTGAGAGTGAGGTACCAATACAGACGACCTTTTGTATGAGGTCTAACTAATGTAACTGACTAGTGACTGTGTGTTTTTAATTTTATCCCTCATAAGTATATAGAAAAAAACTAGCTGTGCCCGTGACTCTGTCCGCGTGTAACAGTATTTTTGGGTACCTCTTTATCTTTTCTAGGTTTATTTATATCGAATTAATTGCTAGGAAAAATTGTTTCATGTTTCTAGCACTAAAAATAGCGATACTTCCATACAAGTTTTCATCCCCCCTTTCAAACCCTTTCGACTCTAATTTTGAATGAAAAAATAGCCTATGTCTTTTCACAGGGTCTAAAGATTGTCTGTGCCTAATTTCATCAAAATCGGTTGAGAAGTTTAAGCAAGAAAGCGTAACAGACAGACAGAATTACTTTCGCATTCATAATATTACCTACTAGTATAGAAAAATAGCAAGTCAATAATTTCCATCGTCTCAACATGCTAACAACAATATATGCTGAACAATAAACATTACTGGAAAATGCCACCCTTGATTCCAGATTACTGAATAACGATATAATTCGGTACAACACGAACACAAGTCTGAGTATAACTTGAAAGCGAGCGTTTCTTTGAGAACTATACACACGCAATCTTGTATGAATGCTCGAATCGTGCTGGCAATGGTTACCTATACTGCGATAATATTATTCCAAATAATTGTTCTTTTGTAGTTGTCTATAAGTGAAGTACCGGCAGAGTAGAATAGTACCTCCCACTGCACCAGGTGTCGTAAGGGGCGACTAAGGTACCAGAAGCGACAGATGGCGGTATCCATCTGGAACAGTGCAGCTTAAATGCACAGGGCGGGAATGGGCAGCAGTATCCCCGTCGCGAAAGCTGCGCTCTGCGATTGTGGGCAAAAAACCTCCTTTCTTGGATAAGCCTATGTCCAGCAGTGGACTTTCAATGGCTGGTATGATGATAAGTCGTACATTGCCATGCATGTTTAACCATTATACCAGCCATTAGAAGACCACTGCTGGACATAGGCCTTTCCAAGAACTCTCCCTGAGTTTAGACCATAATTGCCGCGCTGGGTAAGAGTGTTCGCAATCGCAGAGCGCAGCTATCGCGACGAAAATGCTGCTGCCCAGCTGCGTTTTGTACATTTGAGCTACACAATGAAGAGTACAGTGGACTTCCAATGGCTTGTATGATGATGATCATGATGATGGCAAAAAATAAAATACATTCTACACAAAATAAATGCAACACAGTACAGCGTCTGCTGCTATCCAGGATAATATCCTTTATCTTAGCACACAGTGCCTTCTACCTTAGACTTGCTAATAAATTATGGACAAAATACCTTTCTTTTAGAGACGCCAATGGACATTCAATGGATGTTATTAATGTTGATAATCTCTTGCAGCCCTATACCATATGTGCGGGAACAGCGACGACTGCAACGACGGCTTGGTCTGCGGCACGCCCAACATCACGGCAAACCCCCCACCCCACCTCAGGATGTTCACCGCCACAGACAAGATATGCCTGTGCGACGTCGAGAATGGCGTGCATGAGAGGGAACACACTTGCAGTGGTACGACTTCTCGATCATAGATGGCGCTGTGCCATCTTTTTTACTGCTTTGACATTAACCTGTTATTAATTTACCTGAGCACTTTTGAATTGCATTCCGTCAAATGAGAGTGATAGTTATCTGACCAGAAGCTAACATTCCTTCGTCAAATTGAAGGTATGGCGCTGCACACAACAACTTAATGCATACAACATTACTTCATCGAATTCAACCAATCACGTCAAAAAACCTGCATCGCCCTTCCATTTTTTCCACTGCCATTAAAAAAAAGGATAATCAATAAGCTTTCCAAAATGTTATCTTTTGTAACACAGAATTTTGAAATATTTTAGGATTAAAATTATCACTACATGTATAGAACAAAGTCGCTTTCCGCTGTCTGTCCTGCGTTAGATATTTAAAACGGCGCAACGGATTTTGATGCGGTTTCTTAATAGATAGAGCGATAAAGAGGAACGTTTACATGTATAATATATGCCTAATAAAATAGAGAAACACTGACAATTATAGAAGTTCCTAATGTGATGTGGAAAATAAACCTATTTCTTGCGCTTACATAGCAAACGCTGGCTGAACCTGACGAGATAGATCAAAATAATGTATTACAGTATTGTACACCTGAAAAAGTTCTACAAAAATGACTGCGGCGGAGTATGTCCATGTCTTAGGTATAATTATTTTTTATCCTCTAATCTAATGGGTTAGTTCAAAATATTTTGGAATACTACTTTGTAGTTTAAAGAACACATTCTTTGTCGCTAAACGTAGCCAAAATTTGTTTATTTTTAATCCTAATTTTATGACATTCCTCGAGGTATGTGAACACAATGATAAGTTAGTTAACTTCAGGATCACATCACTAGAGATCCATTAAAACATCTTGGATGTAATACTCCTTTCTAAAATCCAAATGCATGAGAGTATAAAGCTCCGATACCTCTCTGGACATGAGGGAATGGCTCTTCAGTCCACGCAGATCTTGTCAATTATAATAATGGATGGATAGTCCATCGATAAGTCCTGTCAGATCTGGTGCTTGCACTAGAAAGCGTCACATTCCATAAACAACCGTAAGGCTGATGAGTGAATGTCATGATCAAAACATGTGTGGCTCCATGAGAGACAAGGGTCTTTCCCGTGTCCAACTGGAAACATAAATATATTATTCGGGCTTATAATATATATCATTTGTGCTTCGCTGGCATCCCCCTTCTTTACTCCGCCCTAAGAATCTGTCTTAAGTGCTGACTCTCTTTTATCTAGAATGTGTAAACTTTTAGATAGCCATAATGACCTGGTAGACATACATAGATCTATTGATTCTGCTATCAGACTTCGGAGAAAATGTCGGACTCCAGTTTAATCTAGTATTGCCTTGATTTAGTACATTATCAAGATCATATTGGAAAAGCTAAAAACTCGTATTTAATAAAAATATCTATCTTTTCAGATGCCGACATCATTAAGACTTCCTTCTTCGCGGTCATCATCGTGTCGTGCATAAGAAAAATACTCGTCTATTAATCGAGTGGCTTCAATAGATCCGCCATTTGATTTTTTGCTTCATCTTTAAATAAACATCGACAAATACTATTAGGATAACGATTAAATCGAACTATTTAATCTTATTAATACTACTGTTATTTAGATAAAAAGAAATAACATAATTTTATTCATACATACACGTCTTACAAAAACTTAAAATCTTACTGGAGTCGTCTGGCCTAATTTATAAGTTTTCTAGATTCATTAGTTACAATAAAAAAAAACAAAATAATATAACTGTTGTCTATGCCCTAATAACCGTATAGATTAGCTTATAGATTATATCGAATGCTTTGATTTTAAATAAAGTACAAAATACGTAGTGTCTATTAATGCTTTATTTTTGTAATTGTTGAATAAATTTAAGCTATTGTCATAGATCTTGTTAACATACATCTATTTAAATGTCCATTTGATAATAAAGTTTAAGAAATCATATTAGTAAATAGTTTTAATAATTAGCAGCACAGTTTGGATTAATGAATACAGGTAAAAAAATATATTCAAATTAATTTTTAATTTCCTAACATAAAATAATTCTCTTAAAGGATATTACTTGCACGAATTTGTATCATGTATTAAAGAATTTCTTTTTTAATAATACAATTTATAATTAAAAAAGAAATTAATTTATAATTAATGTTATTATTATTACAATTTATCGAATTAAACATAACCACATGCGCTTGTATTTTATTAGTGTTAGAAATTTCCAGAGTGTCTCACGTTGCTTTTTTAATTATATAGCTGGTATAAAAAAATAATTATAACATTTACATTCAACATTATTATTAAATAGCTAGAATTCCGTGTCATCTGGTAGAAACGTATCTAGGTAGCTTTATATCTTATCCGTCCTCGATTACAAAGTTGGATTTGTAAATAATTTAAAACAACAACAGCACAGTTTTTGAAATAAAATGTGATGAATTTATGATAATTGTTCTTATTTTATCTTGTTTAATTCATGGTCATCACCACTATAGCAGTTGTTGAACGTCCACTGCTGGCTTCCACAAGAAAGGGGGAATTTCGGGAATACGCTCGTAATATCGCTAAAACATCGCTCACCTTGTGACTTGAAGATATTATGTCACATATATCCAGTAAATTCAATACCTCTCAAACCCTTAAAACCGAAACACAGCAATACGAGCATTGCTATTTGGCGGTAGGAATAGGTAAGAGTAAAGTACCTGTGTGAGGGACCTTTTGTATGAGGTCTACCTCATGTATCACCCCATTGTTCTAGCCAATGCCAATAATCGATGGTTGGCAGTCTGACCTGTTCTGTCCGGAGTAAGGGATAACGATATTGAGCTTTTACTGTGTAGCAGTTTGCACAATCATAAAAAAGTGAAAAGTGAAGTTGAAATACGGACAAAGTGTTTCTGTACATGCAATCGTAACGCTTCATCTTTATCGTCATCAAAAACCGCTGGACGTCCACTGTTAAACTGATAAACACAAGATCTCATACATTGACCTGACTCCGTGGTACGTCGTTTAAAGCACTTGGACATCAGGCAACAAAGGAGATACAAATATTTTACTTAAATACATATTTTCAACACCTACAAAAATGCCATCATTTAAATATTGGTGGGGATCGAACCCACGACCCTTGGTTCTTAAGGTAGGATCACTACTAACTTCGCTATCGGGCCCTATATTTGTCATATGGTGGCAGGTGGCAGGTGGCAAGTGCCTATAAGAACAGGCTAGACCTAGTTTAGGTGCCTAAGTATCAAAATGTATTTTAGTTTAAGTTACCTTTTGTTGTTGAATAAAGTTATTATTATTATTATTGTTATTATTATATGTATTATATTGCCATGAATTGCCGCGCTTGGTACGCTTGGTAGCAATTACTGAATGAGGCCTCGCAGAAAGATGCTTCCTATCCCCGCCCTGTGCATTTGAGTTACTACTGGCGTTGTCATTTTATTTCATTTCCAACTCCACCTGTTTCCGACACCTGGTAAATCCTTATATAATCTAGTATATCTATACTATTATATTACGAAAGCGCATCATTATATATACATTATGGTCCATAAGTCTATATCTTGAGATGTTCGATTCCTACGCAAAACAAATATTGTTTGTTCTTAGCCAGCGTGTATTCAAGGGCTTTACAATACGTATGAGATGTTGTGTAAACTTATTGTTATATTATATATATAATTAAGTGGAAAAACAGACAATATATTTCTTAATATTAATTTTAATAAACATATTTCTAAAGAACAGAAACAAAGTTATTAAATATGATTTTTGACATTCACCTTTTTCGTTGAGACATAATTTCTGAACATGACATAAATGTCAAAATCTCAAATGTCAAATTTAAACCACATTCCAGACCCACATGTGATAACTTGTACTAAAATTTTGACCGTAAAAAACAAATATGTCTAAAGATCCGCTCACTGAAATCGCAGAGTTTCTTAGGTCCGACGCTAGAATAGACTTAAAGCACATATCAATTGACCATTTAGTTGGATTATCAGCGACTGAAGAAGGTGTAAAAACATTGTTGGAAAACGATACTGTTATACAGAATGTTATAGAATTAACCAGCGATAGAATTGAAGAAATAGCCAAGAATGCTCTCTTAGTCCTTGTGAACGTGTCAGCGAGCGTGTACGGGGCTACAGAACTGCTAAAATACAGACCGAGCAAGTACAAAAACATTCTAGAACTACTAGTCAGTTACGTCGTAGATCCACAGAAAAGGAACGCTGATGCGGCCTGTATGATCCTATCTAACATCACAAGGCTCGAAGACGAGCTGGAAGTATGTCTCGACTCATTTATTCCGCACTTAAATGACATACTGAATGCATTTGTAAACATAGATTATAATAAGAAGGGTTCAAATTTAAACTACTTAGCTCCGATGTTTAGTAACTTAAGTTGCACCTTCAGGGTAAGAAAATGGCTAACTGAAGAAAACCCACATGTCCCACTGATAAAGCTATTGCCTTTCTGTAATTATGAACAATCAAATATACGCAGAGGTGGCGCCATAGGCACAGTCCGGAACTTGTCATTTGACATTGAATATCATGAATTCCTGCTAAATACAGACCTAGATTTGCTAACATACCTTTTAAATCCGATAATGGGCAATGAAGAATATGTTGATGATGAAATGGACAGATTGCCTATAACTTTACAATATTTACCTAAACAGAAACGTAGGGAGGTGGATGTAGATATAAGAAAGATGATTTTAGAGACATTAAACAAGCTTTGTACTAAACGTAAAGGCAGAGAGATTTTACGAGAGAATGGAGTTTATTATGTTTTGAGAGAATATCATAAATGGGAAAATGACCCCAAAGCTTTACTGGCATGTGAGAATGTTGTTGACATATTGATACAAAAGGAAGAGGAAGTTGGCGCAGAGGATTTATCATCTGTGGAAGTTCCAGAAGATATGAAAGAGAAATTCGAGAAAATGGACGAAAATTATTTAAAAGATGTAAATTAATTTTACTATTTGTTATGTACATATATTTTATTTTCAAATAATAATATTCTTTTAATTAGTTATTCCACTATTTTCTTCTTGTATGATTGTTTGGAATTAATCAATGTTGCCTTAATATACCACTGGTTTTGAATATTACACACAGTTTGGGTATTATACAGGCTAACTACTACTTATTATACAGGCTACTGATACAAAACCTAATAGCAATACATCAATCTGAAAAAGGGAAACTCAAATGCGCAAATTCAAAGATGAGCAGCACTGAAATGAACATTGTGCAATTGCCACTAGCTGCCAACCGTATTAATGAAGGCATAAAAAACTTATTCATCATGGTAACAAAGCACACAATACAGCCAAATGATAATAACTAATATGTATTATTAATACAAATTATAACTGTATGTATTGCTAACACAGCTGGATTTTAACTTGTTCCTCATATTTGAGTTATGTATTATTTTTAAAATTGCTAACAGATTTATTCATTATGATCATTACAGCCACTGCTGGACATAATCTTGGACCCAAGAAAGGGGCAATCACAGAGCTTTAGCTATAAGAACACTGCTGCCTATTCCCATCCTGTGCATTTGAACTACACTGATACGGATGGATGTACCGCCATCGGTCGGTTCTGATACCTAAGTCGCCTCTTACGACACCTGGTACAGAGGTAGGTACTATTCTACTCGGCCGGTACCTCACGGCTAATACAAATTATACTTGTTTCTATTACTAACATAGTTAGGTTTTAACTTGTTAATCTTATGTTAACCGATTCATTAACTTCCATTATTCCCTAGTTAATTATTTCATAATCCAATGCCTACTTTTACCTAAAATATACTGTACTTACCCGATGGCACAGATGTTAGTGATCCTGTCTTGTGCGTCAAAGGTCGTGGGTTCGATCCCCACCTAGGACAAATTTTTATATGCGGCCTGTGTCCAGCTCGATACTGCGGTTTTAGTCAGATCGTCTGTCCATCTTGCGGGTGGACACCCCACGCTGTGCTTGCCGGTACGTGGTCTCCATTCCAGAACTTGACGACTCCATCGGCTATCGGTTTTGCATACCAAATACCCTGCCCACTGCCACTTCAACTTACTAACCCATAATTATATGATGACATTTATGTTTGTTCTGTGTCTGGGTATGTATTTTAGTAGTATATTTGTGATTCCTCTGTTGTCTGATGTCTATCTGATCAGGTCAATGTATGAGATATTGCGGGAATTTATTTATTAACATACGCACCACGCATGGGACGAAATACATGTTTTGACAAGGTAGGTCGAAAACGGAACTAGCTCCGCGCCCTCTGCTACTCCTTTTCAGACAACCGATATTCCTTAATCTTATTATATAATAAATACAATACTGCTATATCATCAATCGCTACAGATTTACGTCTTATTTCGCCGGGTAAAGACATTTTAACACCGAAACGAGCCAGCTTTCAGACGGGTACTTCAACATATTTATGTACTTGGAAAGGGAATATCGACATTATACCGGAATACTACATAACACACATTTTTAACCTGTTAACCTCCAGAGACTAAATCAATGGATTTTATTAGTAGATCAATTATTACATAGTATAAATCAAAGTCTCTTTCTCTATCCTTATCTTTGTATGTATGCTTTTATTAGATTTTGGTGCGGTTTTCTTTAGTACATAGTGATTTTAGTACATAGTGATTTTAGAAGAAGGTTTATATGTATTATACTTGCATAATATAGTAGAGAAACACTGATAATTTTAAAGATTTCTCATGTGATGTGGAAAATAAACACATCTTCTTGCGACACATGCTGGCAGAACCCTACGAGATAGATCATAAAAATGTACATACTGCAGTATTGTACTCCTTGAAAAAGTCTACAAGTCCTGAATGGCATATGTATATCTCTTAGGGATAACCCACAATATCCAATTGTCATCCTGATTGCACCAGTGCGGATCGCTAGAAATATGTTTTTCTGACGAAACACAACAGATAACCATTAACGTTTACTTGCGTTAAATCTTTGGAAATGTAACGGTTTAACACTTAACGTTAACTTTTTGGTAACGGTTTAGCAATTAACGTATGTAGTTAGCTATTACTAATAAATATTATACTAATATATCGACGGTCATATATTCAATTGTCTTAAGCGACAATGTGCAGGGTTTTCATAGACATAAATAAAAATAAAAACTTTAAAAACGTTGTAACTTCATTATTTGAAGAGCGTTAAGCTTTTAGCTATTTAATTATGTTTACGCCGTTTTTATTAAATATAATTGAAATTGAATCCTCTTTTACTTGAAACTATTTACAAAAGTCAGAAATAAATAAACACAAACATTTTTGCCCGTTTGTCCCTTTCACCAATTGAATTTACGACTTGATATGTTACTGCATAACAACCTTTTTTGTGGCAAAAAAAGCATTCATGACATTATTATTCCACCATACCATAGACTTAAAAAAAACCAATTCTTTTTTATCTATTTCTTTATTATGTAGACAGTACATACATAACTTTTTTTAATAGCAGTCAGAAATAATCATTACATATGTGTACTTACAATTATTTATTGATTTAAATGTTAAAAAAAAAATGATGTATATTCATACATAATAAATTTATGATAATTGGCTGGTATTAGCAAATATTGTTGGAATGACATACTTCATTAAGGATGAAGAGATTTCATGACTATATCTACTTTATTTCAGTTCTCACAGTGGTGCCAGGAAAATGTATTATATATCTAGTTATATAACTAATTATATAATATGTGAGATTTATATATCTAGTCTATTTTATAATACTAACTGATCCGACAGTCGTTGTTCTGTACAGATTTACGTTTACTGTAAAAACAACATTGCAACTATAAATTGTGATATTAAACTATCCTTTCTCTCAAGTTGAATCAAACAGGGTACAATAAGAAATCATTGATTTAAATCGGTGCAGTAGTAAAGATAGACAAAAGCAATGCCAGTTACTTTTGTTATACAAAGATATGTATGTAATATATTCTTTTACATAGAAATTTTATGTATTATGTTATTACAAATAAAACACAAACCTGCTGGACCGATTTAAAAAATTCTTAAACCAAGGAACAGTAAGTCTGTTACATAATATTAAAAAAAAAACAAAAACATCTGAGAACCTTGAATTGAATTATGTAAACAAGATTTAGATGTGAGGTACCGGTAGAATAGTACCTCCCTCTGTGTCAGATGTCGTTAGAGGCGATTAAGGTACCAACAGTTAAAGCAGAATATCTGTCGGTCTACCTATGTCCAGTAGCGGACTTGCAAATAACATGGTGGTGAAGCAAGATTTATATTCTAGTGGGTTGTACATTGGAGTGACAAGAGGGATGTGGGTAGAAATATTAAAGTTCTGTTTACACAATCCGATAAAAGGGTGAGCATAAAAAAGTAACATGTTTTAAACGCGTTAAATATTTTCGCATTTGATATAGCAAGCACAGCGTTCATAAATGCAGTAACTGCTTAAATAAAGATTTCTAGGTCTTAGGCCTATAATTAGACGTAAATTAGCGTATTCCAAGGTAAGTACCTATTTATTTTATCTCGTTATTTAACAAATGGGATATCGGTTGTTAGCTAACCCTCGACGGCTGTTTAAATTTTCAAGGCAAATTGATGACGCTTTTTATATATGACCGGCAATTTACAATATGTCTAGGCAAATCGTATATTCCTTGGGCGTGGTGGCGCTGTAAGATAAACAAAAGGCGTGAAACCATTTTTTAATACTTAGATCTTGCTTTGGTAACTAGATAAAAACAGAATAAGTCATTATAGCTTGCCAGACATTTTGTACATAGCGTTGAATCGGTGTTTAGGAATGTCTTTATTTGTCTTTAAGGTTTTTATAGAATATTACAGGGGGCCCATCCATAAAGAACGTCACAACAATGCTTCCCCTCTATGGATGGGCGTATGATTTTATAAATGTGAATTGACATTGATGTTTGTTGATTTAAATAAAAAAAATGAAAAAAAAACCAAATTGGGAAACATGTAATGTCGCACTCACAGGGAGGTGGGTTTTTCAAAAGACAAGAACGGGTAGACACAAAGAATCTTGAAATAAGTAAGACGCATTTTACGGATGGACCCCGCGGCAACTAGACATTTTACATTTCGCCTACAGCGTTATACAAACCAGCGGGCGATAGCAAACAAACGCCATTTATAAAATAATGTCAAGCACAATTAGTTTACAATCGGACTTTAAAGTATATAGCGAGAAAGGGGAATATTTTCAGAGTCATGTAATGCCGATGTCAACATGGGCATGTTGTTTCACAGATATGAATTGCATATTTAACTGGCCGACCCTTATAGCCGAGCCGAGTAGTAGCAGCTCAGATGAACGCCATCTGTCGGCGATGAGCGCATTAATTCGGTAGACATCGCAAATGTGCACTGACAAGTTTAAACACATATATATATATATATGTATATGTGAAACTGAGATTTCATTTTGAATATAGTATTGAAAACTTTATAAAGAGCGCTTATGTTTCTCTTTGCAAAATCACCGATTCCTAAACATTAATAGAGAACCTATCACATACAAATTGTGTAGAACTGACACATTTAACGTCTTGCGAATGCATATCAACATATTTTTTTTTTGTGAAATAATATCAAGCAAATATAAAAGTATATAATGGTAACTGCGAAGAACTCCTTCTGAAACAAAAAAAAAATACAGTCGATTTAGTTTCTTGTTTTTCAAATTCCCATATACTTTACGCCAGTCCCTACAATTGAAGACATATTTTCATACATGTCTTAACGCTTAATACGATTCATCATGCCGTTTACGCCCGATCACAGCTGAGTGCTGGTGGTAGAGTAAGTAAAAAGAGACTGATTGTCCTGGTCTATGCTAATTCTGACGGAGTCAGAAATATTACGTTCGCTAGTTATTGGCAAATCAAAATATTTTAATTGCTAATGCATCAAAATGTTTCAGTCAAACCAACAAAGTGATTATTTTAAATAATATAATTACCTATACACAATTCATAAATGTATAATTTAACATCTATCACCTCTTTATGTACTTATATAAACTTTTATATTTACTGTTTATATTTACTTATATAAACTTTGAATGGCATGTTTATTTATATCGAATTAATAGCCTGAAAGATAAGTTTCCAGTTTCTAGCTTTAAAAATAGTGACCCTTGATAGTGAATAGTGAAATAAAAAATAATTTAGGGGTGTACTACCCTTAACAATTAGGGGGACGAAAAATACGGTCTCCACCCTAGGGTGGAGAATTTTATATATTTAATTACGAATATTAGTATGTATGACAGTAATTTCTAACTAAGTGTACCTACTTATACTAAATAAATAAATAGATTAAGCCTACCCCTAGACTAGTCAAGTACATTAAGGATATACTTATTAATATTTTAAAATTGAATCACTAGAAAGTTGGAGAAAAGCATCAGCTTTAGTATTTTTATTAAAAATACTGAATGGTTACATAAATAGTCCTGAATCACTTTCGAAAATTAAATTTAAGCTTCCTCTTAGATATCCCCGGTTGCCTCTTAATCTTCCCTCCTCTCCCTCACGAAGGACAATTTTTGGTTCTAATTCCCCGATTCCTAGACTGTAGACGTTCCAATAAGTATAATAATAAGATTGACCTATTTTCCTCCCCTTACTATAGAATT
>JACJUM010005599.1:4592595-4618995 GCA_020976665.1 Heortia vitessoides
CGCGACGCTTCTTTCATGAACTCGCGAATCGTGGGAAGATCAAGATCGTGATGTAGGCTCACGTTACGGACGTATACATTAGCTTAGCTTTAGTTGCAAGTATGTGTGTTAGTTTGTAACCAGTTCATTCAAAGTTAATTTCGACCCACTTAAGACTGGCAGATTTAATTGAAAATCTGTATAAATATAAAGAATCGGTACCAATACAATATTTCGATAAGATTATCTCACTATCGAGCAAGCAAGTGAGACTAGGTTTTATAAATTAAGTTAAAAACAATCAGAGTCTGTATAATTGTATCAGTGTACGCTTATTGAACAAAAATAAAACGAAGTCAACGTTTTCTTTGGATCAGCGATACCAATCCTACTGTTTTAACAGTAGATTTGCTTTCAAAATGATTATTGTGTTTCTGTTTAATACCTGATTGTTATTGTTTTTCAATTAGCGTTCAGCTATCTGATGCAAATATTCAGAAGCTACTCTTGTCGGGATTCGAGGAGATTCCCCGACCGCATATACCGACCGCATAAATGTGATTGAAAGTATTTTTTTTGCACGTGGTAAACCCATTTATGAATAACACCTACAGATAGGGCTGCTAACGATACTTTATAATAATGTATCCTACTTTATTTTTGATTATTATACATTATACTTCTACAAATAAAGTTAACAAAAATACTTTATATTCAACCTTTTCTGTCATCCGGTTTGATTGTATCTTAAGTGGCGAGAAAAATATAGAGCATTACTAAATTAAAAATGAATTGTTTATTTATTTCAATCAAAATGTTAGTTGTCAAAAAATCTTTGCACTATTCAAAGATGATAATAAATTATGGCATGTACTAAAAATATGTTTTTAAAGCAATCAAAGCAAAGATTTTTAAAAATATTTTTTTATAATAAATTTTTTTACTCATACCAGTTTATACGTTTTTATTTTTGTCAAAAAAGTCAATCCAATCCAAGGCCAATCTTCATACCTATTTTTGTATTGTGCTGTAATCGCATTTAGCTTTTCAAACAATATAATAAGTGATTCATCGACTGAGAATAGTCCTCCTAAAAAGAAGATTACTAAATATGAAAATAAAATTGTAAATAAATATAATGTATATGAATTATAGTAACCAAGAAATTTTTTTATTGTTTTAATTAAACAAGCAAAAGCATGAAATTTGCATATTTACTTTACCTACCTACTGTCGCAACACTACTTTGAATGGACTGACATTGACAGTTTAAACCGCCAATACAAAAATATCAGCTGATTCTAATAATAATCTCTAATAGAGAAACTTTTTCTTGTGAGTTTTAGCAAAATGGAAGAAGTTTTCAAAGATCCTGTACATTTTTCTAAAGGAATCAATTTGAAGTAAGATTTATTCCACACAAAATATGTATTTTGATAAAAAAAAGTTTAAGTTCATTTAGATGCGTTGTGCATGTTCTGTTATTGTCTCATCCTTAAACAGTTGGACTTGGAGGAATTAAATATTTTTTGTGTATGCATTTAGGTAGCGCCCTGGATGGTTTATATTTCTTGTCTTGTCTTCAGTCGGTATCCAGGTTATTTATCAGGACAACATCTATCTGTTAATTGATAACATCTGTCTGTAAGTTTATTAACAGCCTACCATTAAGCAGATCAAATACTTGATTGTCACTTTTATGGTATAATAATGATATAAATGTACTCTAAAATTGCCACCACTGCTGCATTGTGTGGTGCAAGTCCCATTATAATTAATAAAATAAAACTGAATTTTTAGGGAACTAATGACATCAGGAACAGAGTTTCACATTGACCTGGATTTCAAAAAGCAATCTGATGTTCTGGACAATGACCCGTTCGCTGAACTCGATGATGGTGATGAGAGGTAATAGTAAAAATAATATATACTTTATTATACATGTACATATACAGAAAGAAATTTATTTTTCTTCTATGAGACTAAATCAACCAAACCAGCATGACAATGATTATCACCTATGGACACGCATATCATTAGAATAATACTTGTGTACTGCCAACCTTGTCATTTGAAGATATTATGTCACATTAACCAGTAACAAAGACAACCTTTGTATAAGGTCTTCTTTTAGTAAAATGCCCCTTGATAGCATTATTAACATTAGTGCTACATTTTGTATCCTTACTAATAACATTATTAATGCGAAAGTAACTCTGTCTGTCTGTAAACGCTATCTCGTTTCAACCTCTCAACCGGTTTTGATAAAATTTTGCACAGACAATCTTTAGACCCTGAGACAGGACATAGGCTATTTTTTAGTTCCAAATAAAGGTTAAAAGGGATTGAAAAGGGGGATGAAAAGTTATATGGAAGTATCGCTATTTCTAAAGCTAGAAACTTATTTTTTTTAATTTGATATAAATAAACGTGACATTCAAAGTTTATATAAGTTAAGGTAAAGAGGTATTGTACCGATACATACTTTCATTCCTGTTCTTGAGCAGGATTCCGCAACTCGACGTCTTTCTTTGCGTCTATTCTGCGTTTTTTTGGACTATTTTTAGGACTGTTGGCCCTATTCTTGCCAGCCCAATTCCTCCAGGTAGCGCAGCAATTCCTTATAGTTGCTGGTCACCTGAATTGTCTTTGGAATTCCATTATGGGCAAAGTTCCCCCTTTTTTGGGGTGGCCTATGTCCAGCAGTGGACTTCCAATGGCTGTAATGATGATGATGATGGTAACTTCATTTGCAGGGCTTATCTCTGACAGCAGTTGGTGACACTCGTAGACTAGTCACGAGGTCACGGCTGCCTGAGTACTCTGATTCTGAAATTGGTTTCATCCCCTATTCTCTATTAGAATTTTAGCCCTTTGAGAATAAAACTTTCATGAACTTTGAAAGTCATATCGTCGATGATACTTTAATACCGCGTATGTAGCTTAAGTTAATAATAACGTCCATTTTCCATCTCGGATCGGATCCATCCATCCATCCTCACCCTATGCATTCGAGCTATACTGTCTCAGATGGATATACCGCCATCTGTCGATTCTGGTACTTTAATCGCCTCTTACGACATCTGGCACAGAGGAAGGTACTATTCCACTCTGCCGATACCTCACGACAATTAAATTTTGAAAGGAACGACTTTGATTAACAAAGCCTCTAGTATGTATCGATATATAGGTACATATCGTCGATGATACTTCAATACCGCGTGTGTAGCTTAATTTGATAAGGTCCATTTTCCGTCTTTTCTAATTGAATTTTCAACTTTATTTGCAACTGATACATCATCGACATTATGTATTTATATCGAACCAACAGCCTTCATTTCATCCCTCCTTCCTTACAAACCTTATTATTATTCCTTATTTTCGCATTAAAGAGTCATTAAAGATGTTATTTTAACCCTTTGTCATTTCTCAGGCTCTCAACTGTCTATGTACTGGTGTGTATCGGTGTGAGAGCGCGAAAGACAGCCAGAGTTAGTAAGGGAAGGCAGTAAGGGAAAACAAATGTTTGAATAATAAAACAAAATAATCCATTTGCAGCGATTCAGAGGACATCTTAAGGAACATTGAATTGTCCACTGAGAAGCTGATGTTGTCCTCTCCGGAACATTTATCCTTCACGGAGCTGTCGGCCAAGATGATAGACTGCATACCGAGTGGTGATGCCAAGATACTCATAATCGAAGAAGGTAAGAGACCGTATTGAGACTCATCATCATAATACCAGCTATTGGAAGTTCACTGCTGGACATAGGCCTTTCCAAGAGATTTGGATTTTTGCCTTTAATTGCCGCGCTGGGCAAGCGTGTTGGCAATCGCAGAGCGCAGCTTTCCCAACGGGGATGCTGCTGCCTATCCCCGCTCTATGCATTTGAGCTGCATCCATCCATCCGAAACAGCACGGCCTAAATACTACATGCTAGGGATGGGCAGCATCCTCATGGCGAATTTGCGCTCTGCGATTGCCACCACGCCTGTCCAGCGCGGCAATTATGGCCAAAAATCCCCCTATCTTGGGGAGGCCTATATGCAACAGTGGACTTTAAATCGTTGATATGGTGAATAATGATGTAGTATTTGTCGTTCACTAATAATTAAGATTCTTTTTTATTTCCAAAAGAATCGCAATCATTCGATATATCCCTACTAATATTATAAATGCGAAAGTAACTCTGTCTGTCTGTCTGTCTGTCTGTCTGTCTGTCTGTCTGTCTGTTACGCTTTCCCGGTTAAACCTCTCAACCGATTTTGATGAAATCTGGCATAGACAATCTTTAGACCTTAAGAAAGGACATAGGCTATTTTTGAACTCGAAATAAGGGTTGTAAGGGGTTGCAAGGGGGGATGAAAAGTTGTTTGCATGGATCGCTATTTTTAGAGCTAGAAACTTAAAACTTATTTTTCAGGCCATTGATTCGATATAAATAAACGTGACATTCAAAGTTTATATAATTTGAAGTAAATAGGTATGGTACCCAAAAAACTATTCCACGCGGACGAAGTCGCGGGCACAGCTAGTCACTTTATATATGGACATATCTCAAGTGATATATAGTGACACTATATACATATATGACATATAATATAAGTATTTAATTTAGTTTATTTTATTTTTATAACATATTAGTTCGCATCGAATTGCCCTATCACATTGACATACCTATATGCATCCAATCCAGGCCACCAGCTGGAAGAGATCGACCAATTGTATTATAATTTATAAGTTTTATTTGTCATTATGTGATTTTCTGTGCATAATAAAGAGTATATTATTACTAGCTGTGCCCGCAACTTCGTCCTCATGGAATAGTTTTTTGGGTACCATACCTCTTTACCTTTACTCATATAAACTTTGAATGTCATGTTTATTTATATCGAATGAATGGCCTTAAAAAGAAGTTTCAAGTTTCTAGCTTTAAAAATAGAAATACTGCCATACAACTTTTCATCCCTCTTTTCGACCCCTTATAACTCTTATTTCGAATTAAAAATAGACTATGTCCTTTCTCAGGGTCTTAAGATTGTTTGTGCCAAATTTCATCAAAATCGGTTGAGAGGTTTAAGCGGGAAAGTGTGACAGGCAGACAGACAGTTATTAGTCTGGAGAAACATAGACTATATTATATTTTTTATTAGAAATCCCTACCTAAAATACAGTAGTTAAACACAATTTTTGCTTTTGCAAATTTGTAACGAATAAACTCGAAATCTGCTGGACCTATTCCAAAACCTCTTACACTACTTTAAAGTTATATTTCTGACGCGCAACATTGGCTATATTTCATCCCCATATTATTACGGAAACGGAAACTACTAGGGGGTAAAACTATCGCACCCTTAGACGAAAACTGCAACAACACATAACAATATAATTCCCACAATTCTAGAAACACCGCCATTTATGAATAAATGTTGCTTGAAAGCTCGGTCCTGTTTTGAGCACCTAAAGTCGTAGGTTCGATCCTCACTCAGGACAAACATTTATATGAAAATATTTATGTTTGTTTTATGTTTGGGTGTTAAATATATGTATTTCCGTAGTATATTTGTGGTTCCTCTGTTGTCCGTAACACGCGTGCTTTAAGCGACTTACCAAGTCAATGTATGAGATATTGTGGGAATTTAAATGTGGAAATCGTAGACCCTAATAGTATAACAGAAATATACAATTTTGAGTTGATGCAGTCTTCATCGAGGGGTGCGATATGTCTGTCTGTATGTCATTTGTGACGATATATATGTACAATTCCCCAGGCTCCGGCTCTTTAATCCCAACTGACGCTGAAGTCACACTGCATTACGCTGCGTACTGGGAGAAAGCGAACATACCCTTCGATTCCACACTTACTATGAATTCTGGAGCTCCATTGGTAAGCGAGATATCATGTTAATAGCGTTGTCATACCATTGTGACAGCCTGGGGGTACCGGCGGAGTAGAATAGAATACTTCCCGCTATACCAGGTGTCGTAAGAGGCGAATGAGGTACCGGAACCGACAGATAACAGCATATCCATCCGAAACGAAACAGCGCAGCTTAAATACTACACTGCGGGGATGGGCACCAGCATCCTCATCGCGAAGTTGCGCTCTGCGATTGCTACCACGCCTGCCCAGCTCGGCAATTATGGGCAAAAATCCCCCTACCTTAGGGGGAGGCCTTTGTCCAAAAGTGGACTTTTTTGGTTTAATATGTAATGATGTAGTATTTATCGTTCACTAATAATTAGGATCCTTATTTATTTCAAAAACATCACATCCATTGACCTGACTTGGAAATAAGTCGCTTAAGTCGTGTTACGTATGTCAGAGGAGACAACAGAGAAGTCGCAGTACGCTAAACACTCGATAGATAAATGATTTCTACTTGACGGCCCCGATGGCTTATACGGTAGTGATTCTTACTTGACCCTTGGCCGTCGTGGGTTCGATCCCGATGCCAAACATATATATGAATGCTTGTGTTTGTTTTGTGTTTGTTACGTTCCCTCTGTTGTCTGATGTCCGAACAAGAGTACTATAAATGATATATCTTGGAGTCAGGTCAATGTATGAGATATTGTATGCCAATGTCAGTAAAGATGAAATCCTTTACGTTGTAGAAAATACGGCTAGGCGCAGGGCGATGCCTCCCCGGCATAGAACTCGCACTCACCACAATCCGGGGCCCCACGGCGCGCTTCCACTTGCTTCTGCAGCCGCGGCTCGCGTGGGGCCCGCGGGGGGTGCCGCCTCGTATACGCCCGGAGCCGGCCCTGTTCGTTATATCTGTTTTCGATGTCAAAGATATACACGCTGCAGCGAGGTAAGTACTTTGCTGATCTGTGCTGAAAGTGAGTCAAAAGTGTGCCAAAAATTTGTAGATGGAAAAATGCGTATGTATGTTGAGAGGTGCCTTCATCATTGTCCAGAGTTCTGCTGCACTGGCTCTTGCTCCGCAGACTTGGGGTTTGCTGGACTCTGGACGTTTCTACCCCCTCTAATGGTCATAGGCCTCCCCAAAAAAAGGAATTTTGCTCATAACTGCCGCGTTGGGCAGGCGTGGCAATCGCAGAAAAGAGTTGCACCTCTCGGTTCTGGGACATCAGTCGTCTCTTTAGACACTTGTACAGGCGAGATACTATTCTACTCAGCTTCACTCTAGGTACCTTACAGTAGTTTTAGTTCGTTCATTTACAAATCGTGTGTGCTACAAATATGCCCAAAGCGACCTTCAGACTTAGGACGTCCACTGATGGACAAATACCTCTCAAAGAAATGTCTTATATTTTTCTTTTCTTGGTTGTATACGGCCGACATCCAGCGCGGTGCTGTAGTTTTTGGAAGTATAATAATTAAATACGCCATATAACCTAGACACAACAAACAAATGGTCATCACAAAAATGTATGTCCTGGGTGTGGATTGAACCTACGACCCCTGGCGCATAGAACAGGAAAATTTACAAATACGCCAACATCGACATGTAGATGTGAAGACTTTACGGACGAGGTCGCAGGCCGTTACTAGTATTTTATTATTTTCTTTTGTTCCAGGTTCAATGATTTACCAATGGAAGAACAAACAAAATTCGAGGTGACGACCAAGACAGTCACCGTCCTACTCTCGCAAGCTAAAGATTTGTTCTCGAAGAAGAAATACAAAAAAGCGATAAAAAATTATCAGCAATCATTAAATGTACTAGGTTTGTCGGTACCTAAGGACGAGGGAGAAGAAAAAGAAATTAAACGATTGAAAATCAGCGTGTGTATCAACTTGTCAGTGTGTTACTGTAAAATAAATAAACCGAAATATATTTTTATCATGTGTGAAAATTTAGATAGAATAAGTAATTTAGATCACCATTGTAAAGCGTTGTTCTGCTGTGGTCGAGCTCATGAAATGCTAGGGAAACACGAATTAGCCTTAAAGTATTACAAAAAAGCGCTTAAATTAGAACCGAAAAATACGGAGATAGGCAAAGCATTGGCAGCCTTGGATGAATATGTAAAAACCTCCGCGGTGAAAGAAAAAGAATTGTGGCAGAACGCCTTCATGTCAGAGCAGAAAAAAGAAAAAGTCTCGTTCGAAGTCGACGATGATTTCGAAGACGGCGTCCGTGACATGTGTCAGGATTTGGCGGGAAGGACGGAGTACGCGAAGTTCGATCTGCCCACGGGTTTGATGAGAGATGAGGTGGAGTGTATAAAAAGTTTGGTTTCCGAATTTGAGGGCTTAGTTGTCTTGGAAGATGGGGAGGGGAAGAGGAAAAAAGTGTCTATTGTTAGGAAAATAAAATAAATAATAATTTTGGTAAAGGTTTAAAATTTTAATAATCTCGTTTCAATGTAACTATAGTCTTCTTCATACGAATGACAGCTGTCAAACTATCTTTTTTTTAATTATTTTAATGTTTTTTTTTCTTTATTTAAGTTGATTTTATGTTTTATGTCTTATTAGAAGTATATGCCGGCAAGTAATTATAACGGGCGAGTCTTATTCGCGCGTCATCGTATCCTATCGTCATCCCAGTTTTATAAAAAAAATATTTTAGACATTCCGTGCCCTATTAAATATAAGATTATTGGTGATGACTTTTATCGTTGTTAAACGAGATTGTATTCAAAGTCCTTTTGTTTTAAATTGTATTATAATAAAAACTGTTGTTAAATTATTGAGTATTATTTTTATGAAGTGTAATAACACTTCATAAAATATTTACGTGTGTGTTAAATCTGATTCAAAAACAATGCTGTCAACCGTCACAAATGTACAATACCTCATACCATAAGGAGTTTATGTACCGCAATCAGTCGTTTCCAGTTCCCCAGGCGCTTTTAGCGACACCTAGAACAATGGGAGGATATTACCTATTCAGTTTTTAAAATAATGGGCCCGATGGCGAAGATAGTAGTGATCCTGTCTTGTGTGTCAAAGTTCGTGGGTTCGATCCCCACCCAGGACAAATATTTATATGATGATTTTCAGATTTGTTCTGTGTCGGGATGTTAAATATTGCATTTAGGTAATATATTTGTAATTCTACTGTTGTCTGATTTATACTGATATCAACACAAAACTTATCATGAAACACAAGTGCTTTAAGCGACTTATTATGGAATCAGGTCAATGTATGAGATGTTGTACATAGGTATAACTATAGATGTGTGTATAGGAATTTAGATGATTTGATGTTGAAAAGTCACAAGACTAATTCAATGTCAAAATAAATTCAATAAAAATGAATAATTAGCGTTAGGGAATGAAGAAGTGACTCGACCCGGCTTTGCATGGGTGCAATGAGGAAAATAAATGGTTGTGGGTTATCCCTAAAAGAGATATTTGCCACCTCTGGGTTTTAGGTAGACCTTTTTATGATGTACAATTTTGTAGTACATTATTTTGATCTATCTTGTCGGGTTCAGCTAGCGTTTGCAATGTCAGCGCAAAAAATTGTTTATTAACGACATAATATTAAAAAACTCTAAAATGATCAGTGTTATTCTGCTATGTTATGCATGTTTTATATATTTAAAACTTTTTCTTGAATCACTCTATTTATTTAAAACAATCAAATCTTTAAAACTTCGCAATTGAAATAAATGATAATCTATAAATCGAGCTATTTTGTTCAAAATTAACTGTACAAATTTGATAAAGATTGGGAGAGATTGATTTGTTGCTTCCCGTACTATTGTATTGATTTCATAATTTTAGTTGTATTATTTTTTTGTATATGTCAATAAGGAATATTATTATTAATAATAAAGCGAAGTATGTTCTCGATTTTTATTCATTTAAAAATGTTCAATGAAACTCATTAGTTTATTTTATTGACACGTGGCCAACGAACACCGTGACACATGAAACGAAACGCATATCTGTCAACGTCAAACCCGTCTGACGTGTATTTCTTACGATCCTAGAGTACTTTTTGAAAACGTTTATCGAAATATTCTTGCGTTCATTTTATCAACGCAAGGACCCGATAAGCAATTATCAATAGACCACGTAGCCTTACAGGTACTAATCGATTTTCCACACATAACTTTTGCGGTGTTAAAAATTTTTATAATCGGTGTATAGTGTCGCAAGTTTTCGAAAGCAGTATTTGCCTCTGTAAGCAGTTTTAAATACAATTATCCAGTGATATATCGCGTATAGTAACTTCAACGTGCTGTGGGATTCTCTCTATTGAGTTGTTATTAAGTTTTCAGTGAGTGAAAACATAGTTAAGAACTTGGTGTATTTCAGATAGAAATATGCTGCGTCTACTATTTTTGGCGGCGTTCCTCCAATGCTCAATATCACAACAGTATCAGCAAAAAGTCGCACCAGGCGTGCCACCTCAGAGCTATCAGGTTTGTTTTTTTTTCTAATCTATTGGTAGAAAAGTTTTTAACATATAGGTCATCTTTATTTTCTGAAGATTCTTTTGTATTAGTGATACAATATGGCTCAGAAGAAATATCCATAAATTATTTCTTAACAATTTTCCTCTTCATTATGCATATATGATTTGAAAAACAAAAGAATGAGTAATGTTAGTGCGAAACGGCCATATGGTATAGTCAATTAATAGATTATGTACTTGTGTTTAAAATGTCTGTGCTTGTTTGCAATCAAAATATCTATTAAGTATTTTAATTCTATCAGCTGCTGGATATAGGATGTCTAAAGTGATCTCCAATTAAGCCTTTTGCATGAAACATGCATCTATTATATCCTGCAAATGGCAGAAATTGAAATAAGTCTGTATATACACACAACACAAAAAAGCCTAGGCCTAAAGCCGATACATATTTTTATATATGAGAGTTAAAATTAGATATATGTTTTTTTATGTATGTAAATATACTGTCTCCTTCTTATAAAATAATCCTTTACAGTTCAAGCTGTTCGTTTGTGGAATGCGCTCCCCCTTGAAGTGAGATCTGCTCGTTCTCTTTCTATTTTTAAGAGAATGTTGAAGGAAAATTATCTGTCACTTTTATTTTGCTTTTAAAATTCTGTCACTTTCCTTGTTCTGTAACTTTATCTTTTATATGTATTTGAATGTATGTGTATTATATGTATATATGTATGTTTATTATTATGTATGTATGTACTAAATGCACCTCAAACTTCCACCGGCTTTAACATTATTTCTATCCAGAGGTTGCCTGTAAGAAATTGCATTTAGCGATTAGGCCGCTTCTTGTACCAACTATTCCACGTTTTTGTGATGTTCTTGCGTTGTTTTTATTGGTGTACAATAAAGAGTATATTATTATTATTATTAAATATTATTGCATTTTTAAATATAAATTATAACTCTTGCATACTGAGAAGAAGCATGCTGTGACATAATTAATACAATTAGTTAATTTGTTTAATGCAGTAAATAATGCCAAATTTTATATTCAAGGTAAAATTTATAAAAAACTTTTATAAAAACTTGTTCCAGGTTTCAGCTGGGGCTTTAGTCTTTTGCCAGTTGTACTATGTGCAAAATGATAGAAATGCATCTGCGCATGTCTTATATACATCCTAAAATGTGGCTGCAGTAATGATGAGATAGTAAAAAGGCTGCATCTTATCTGTTAAATAAAGTTTTATAACAACATTTCATACATTGATGTAACTCTGAGATAAATAGCTTGCAATATGCGCACATTTCCAATGCATTCGTGTTATGGATAACAGATGACAGAAGAATTAAAGTATATTCCTTTTTACAGAACTATCAAGCACCACCACCGCCCCAGCCACCTCAACATGTAAGTATCCAATCAATAATTAATAGCATTAATTAGTTAATATTGTCTAATGAATACTTAGTTAATTACAAAAATTTGGTCATGTTATTGGAATTTGACAAGTGAATTTAGAACCCAAGCGAACAACTTGTGCTAATTTTATTTCGGTGGAGTCCCCAGAGATGCTGGTTTAGGCACATCAAACTATTATCAGAAATAGTGTAGCTTATTTCATGATATTTTTGTTTTCTTTGATTTATTGTGTGACGTTTTGGTTATCTCGTGGCAGCAGATATAATACTGAGTGTAGAATCTGCATTTTAAAGCCATCAATAAAGCAGGTTTATTATGACTTTTAAATTTGTAAATGTTAGAATACATAACTAAACTAGTTAATGCACAATAGCATAATTGTATATGCATTTGCATATTTAGTCCCTGTCCAACAGTAGTACATATATTACGTAATTTGACATAAATTCTTGTAATGATGCATAATTTGACTGTACATATTTGTTCCTGCTGGACAGCAGTGGACTTCCAATGGTTGGTATGATGATGATGATGATAACATGGCAATACTATCAAATCGCGTTCCTCTTGAACTATCCTCAAAATTAGGTTTGTCTGTCTTGTTGATGTGTTGGTTTCAATTAACCCTTGATCCAATATTGTTGTAATTTGGCATGTAGATAGTTCTAAATCTTAGGGAAGAACGAAATTCCACCGCAGATGGACTCAAGTATACTATGGGCGGGTATCGAATCCATCTCTTGGCGCCTTGATAGGGACACTACCATCATCGCCAACGGGCCCGTCATATTAACTAGTTTGATTACTTCTACAGCAGCAACAGCAGTATCAGCAGCATCAACAGCAGTACCAGCCCCCGCCCCCGCCCCCACAGCAGCAGTACCAAGCGCCCCTACAGCAGATGCCAGTACAGCAGGCGCCGCCACAACAACAACACGGCCATGCTCACCACGGAGGTGATTAATAATAATAATAATAACTTTATAACAAATATATATTGACAAATAATACAGTATATCTTACAGACATAGCTTGCCCTAACACTCACAAGCTTCATAAAACTATAACAGAAAAAATACATAAAAACACAGAACTAAAGGACGAAACAGTTAAAATATGGAATACGAATAAAGTGTACATTGTACCGCTGGTGCTTTCAAGCACTGGTGTCATTTCTAAGCACCTACTTGATGCCTTACGATCCCTTGACTTACCTGAAAGCATTTACATCACTATGCAGAAAGCGGCAATTCTTAACACCTGCCGTATTATCCGAAAGTTCTTGCAAGATGATACTCCTTCCCCCCTATCATGATCCTGAAGTTCACTTGGCCTAGGCCCGTGAATTTTGGTTATGTACCGAGGCATCCTCAGTGTTTCGAGAAATTTAAATCCAAAAACAATAACTATTCAACAAAAGGAATCTCAAACTAAATTACATTTTGATGCTTAAGTACCTAAACTAAGTCTAACCCGTTCTTATACGCACTTATGCTCTGTATTGTGCATGTAGGTGTGAATAAATGTGTGCGAATGTGTGTGTATATGGTCTAATATAATACAAGGTATGCATATTATTTACGTATATATTACATAAGTACATAGAATTTGAAGCTATACTGTGTACATATTGCTATATAAAATATATATAATAATAATAATAAATATAGTCCAGTCTAGCATAATATTGTTAGCAATTCCTCCGTCTTGTTATAATCCAAGAGTAGAAGAAACAGATTAATAATAATAATCACTATACCCGCCGTGTGGTACCAGCAGAATAGAATAGTACCTCCCCCTGTAGGTACCAGGTGTTGTACGAGGCAACTAAGGTACCAGAACCGATAGATTGCGGTATCTAAAGCAGTGTAGCTCAAATGCAACAGGGCGAAAATGGGCAGCAGCATTCCCGTCGCGTATGCTCTGCGATTGCCACCACGGTTGCCCAGCGCGGCAATTATGGGCAAATTCCACCTTTACGGCTGCTAGTATGAATCAATACATACTTGTAGTATATAACATTGTCGCTTCCCGTTGTCTGTCTGTTCCTATGTATGCTTAGATATTTAAAACTACGCAACGGATTTTTATGTGGTTTATTAATAGATATTATTATAATAATATCTATTAATAAACCAAATCCATTCCAACCAAAACAACCAATCATTAAAAGTCCACTGCTGGACATAGGCCCCTCCAAAAAAGGGGGTATGTTGGCAATAAATTGCCGCGCTGGGCAAGCGTGTTGGCAATCGTAGAGTGCAGCATTCGAGACGGGGATGCTGCTGCCCATCCCCGCCATATGCATTTGAGCTGCTCAGTTTTTGATGGATATACTGCCATCTGTCAGTTCTGGTACCTTAGTCGCCTCTTTCGACATCTGATGCAGGGAGGTACTACTCTACTCTGCAGGTATTTAAAGTCTGTAACACAAGTGCTTTAAGCGATGTACCTCGGTGTCAATATATGTTCTTTTTGTTACTATTAATTCACTTCGTCAGAGACGTTTCAAACTGGACCGTACGTATTGCAACGTCGAGAGCACCCTAAAGATTGAATGTAAATTTGAATGAAGATGAAATTTTTTAAAATTTTAAACATTATTTTTTTTTATTACAGATCCTCAAATTTTGAACCCGCAAAACATTGCTGATGAAAGAGAGTAAGATATTCTTAATATTTTCATTATATACCATTGCTTGTATTTTGATGCGAAACCTTTTTTATATTTAACCAAAATTCGACCTGAACAGCGTAGCTAAAATGTACGGGGCGGGGATGGGCTCCACCTTCCCCGTCACATTACAATTACTATCACGACTAGTGTAGCAATTATAGATAGAAATCTCCCTCTTTTGTGGCCATTGTCCAATAATGGATGTCAAACGGCTGGTATGATGATCAGCAAAAGTATGAAAGAAGTATCCCTCGATGAAATCATTACAAACCATGATTGGTGACTCATCATGATTTGTTTAGAAATTTTCCAAAAAGTTCAAAAAGCTTATATATATCACTTATATACCACTATACGCTTGCTCAGCGCGGTAATTATGGGCAAATTTCTCCCTTTCTTAGGGAAACCTATGCCCAGCAGTGGACTTCTGATAGCTGATATGGTGATTCAAATGATTTGCTAGTCCGTCAAAAAGTATTTCCAGCTTGTCTATTCATCTTTATCTATGGTCCGACCACAGACACATCCAAGAGCACATGGACGTGCCCATCGACACATCCAAGATGTCCGAACAGGAGCTGCAGTTCCACTATTTCAAGATGCACGACGCTGACAACAACAACAAATTGGACGGTTGCGAGTTGATCAAGTCGCTGATCCATTGGCACGGTAAGGCATTTTGATCTTTTTGTGGCATACGGCCTTTATAAAGAGTGAATGCCTCTATGGCAAAGTGTTAGCGTTGGGATGAGTCACTCATAATTGGTTTGTCAGTGGCCTTATCTTCGGCTGCATCTTTAACTAAGCACCTTTTCGCCCTGTTTAATTTTATATGTAGCTTCGTTCTAGTCTTTTAAGGTTTTTTGCCTGTGAGCATTTTAAGTTATTTTGACCTGACGGGAATTTATCACCAAAGGCTTAGGTGGAACCTTGAGCTCGTCCAAGGGACTTAATTGCACAAAATATTACAAAATGTACAAAATGCGGACTTAATGCCAGTTGGCATTATCTCCCAGTCAACTATTATACGAAACGAAATCAATAGGTAATACAAATTATTTTTTAATGTTTTCACCGATCACAAAATTGGCCAAGAACAAACACCTTCAAATTAACAATGTTTAATATGAAAATCCCTTTATTCAGTTACTATGGATTTAAATATTCATATCTCGTTAGCTATGGGGTACCGGCAGAGCATTACCCCTACCATTTACCCCTTTAGAGGGTGCATTTACAAAAATCCTTTCTTAATGCCCCCCTACATTATAAAAGGGACCAGAGTGCAAATAATTCAAGATTCTAACTCATCATTTAGGCCCCGCGTTGATATGTCAGTCAGTTAGCTTTTCCTTTACATCATCATCATACCAGCCACTAAAAGTCCACTGTTGGACACAGGCCTCCCCAAGAAAGAGGGGATGTTGCCCATAATTGCTGCGCTGGGCAAGAGTGTTGGCAAACACAGAGCTCAGCTTTCGCGACGGGGAAGCTGCTGCCGATCCCCGCCCTGTACATTTGAGTTGACTTTTTTGCATTGATATACCGCCATGTGTCGGTTCTGGTACCATAGTCGTCTCTTCTTAAACCTGGTCAGGGGGAGGTACTATTCTACTCTGCCGGTACCTCACGGCTTTTCCTTATATTTATAGATTTCAAATAATAGCCATAAAGTGACGTTGTATCAGTTTACTGTGCATATTTGGAAAATATTTGATTTTTTTTTGCAAGTGGCGTGCCCTAGGGTAGTTCACTGAGGCCAAATGTATATATTTTTACACTGTTATTTTGGAGGTGTTATTGAAGGGATCCCGAATTAGCTTTTTTTTATGGTGCTTTATGTTGGTTGTGGTGACGATGTACCCTGGACACGAATATTTTTATATACCGTTACGAGCAATTGTTGTTTGTGTGGATACTTGTACAGGCAAATATATATATATAATAATTATATATATGTTAATTCGTAAAGTGAAAACGTTGTGGCCAATTTTACGAATCAACGTGACAGTTAAAGTGGGGAAGTAGTAATTATTATATAGCAATATTGTTTTTTAAACAAAATACATTATTAATTTCGACCATCGGGCGATTTTGGGCCCATTTTTGGGGAGAGAGAAGGTAGAATCACTTGTCACACAAACACCAATAAATTCTCTTTCGGTCACATGTCAAAATATTCTTGATAGGTTTGCATAATATCATTGGTGTTCATTTGTCCGTCTGTTTGATTTCATCCGGTGATAGAGCAAGGACACAAGCAGCAGCCACAGCAACCCAACACTCCGCCTGTCGGCGAGAAGATCTTCAACGACGACGAACTGGTCAAGTTGATTGACCCCATACTGAGTATGGACGACCACAACCAGGACGGTTATATAGACTATCCGGAGTTCGTTAGAGCGCAGCAGAAGAGCCAAAAGCAGGATTAGGGGGTACGCCAGCGTTTCTCAAACTGGATTCAGTGACCCCAATCAGGTGTCTCACAATTGTCAAGTGGTGTTATACATTCCAAATGATGTTATCAGTAAATCTCTCTTTGGGTGCGGTCACTAAACATAAGTTTGAGAAACATTGCTATAGGTTCTTTTTTCTGGAAGTTTTAATGTGAAACCATCTACATTTTTTTATATTATATACATTAGGTACATTCAGAGCAATAGATGCATATCACATTCCTAAAAAGTTTGATACATAAACCCTGAATGTTAACTTCGGCTATACAATCAAATATAAAAAATCATAGATACTATATAAAATTACTATTTGTTAGATATTATAAATACATCAAAAAGACCGAATATCCGGTATAAATATAGAAGTTCAATTCATCAAAGTTCAAAGGTCAAATGTTATGTTTATGTATATTGGATTGGTGTTTTCTAGCGTATCTTAATTGTGCTATATGCTGGATACCTATTCGATTGTCAATTAAATTCGATATTTGCCAAATTCTTGTTTCTCAGGTTCTTGTGAAATAGTTTGGTAATCTGAGCCTCAACGGATATATAGTCTAGAAAATGGATTTGAAATAATGCAGCTCAGTTTGCACTTTTTACCGTATCTACTGGTTTGTGCTAAACCTATATTCCCTTCTGCGCGTTCAGTGTGGGTTCAGGTGGAACTCCATCACAGGGATTTTATAAAAACAATAAGAATAGAGGTATGCAGTAATCTGACCTATAGAGGTATGCACATGTTAGCATTTGTAACTCGAATATGACTATATATATATATATATATTATTATTATTATTGGCACTTAATAACAGGGCTTCCATTACTGAATTTGTATCGAATATTTTATTTTTTCTCTCTAGACCTATCTATTCGACTAGATATTCATCTACTGCTAGACATAGGCCTCCCCAAGAAAGGGGGAATTTCGCCCAATCGCAAAGCATAGCTTTAGCGACAGGGATGCTTCTGCCCATTCTCGCCCTTGAGCTGCATTGTTTCGGATAGTCGGTCGGTACCATAGTCGCCTTTTACGACACCTGGTACAAGGGGAGGTACTATTCTACTATGCCTGTACCTCACGGCCTGTTACTCGACTAGACATTAAGGAATTGTAATAAAAAAGCGCCCTTTTTCGTCATATTATAATAAATAATCATTTATTAATCTACACCAAAAATTACAAAAACCCTTAACCTAATTTCACAAATAAAAACAAAAGATTACACTGACAGGCTAAAACATAACTCAGTCTATATGTAGCTTCACAATTTTGCGTTTTGTATATATTGACGCTGTTATAAGTTGTAGATCAATTTTGAAATCTTCAATGGTGCCGATCGGTGCCAGTTGTATCCCACTATATCAATTCATGTATTGCCTATATTTTAAATCGTCGCATTTTTGATAAGCCATTATATAGTGTTACCAATTTTTTGTGACTGCAAAAAAATGGTAACACTGATGGTCTCGATTGGCACTATCTATATATATATACATCTCCGAGTATGTGTGTCTAGAAGAATAGATAAAGGTCAATGACTTCTCAAAAAAAATCTATGTGATTCCTTATTTTCTATATGTACTTACTTTTTGTCTATGCTCTATGTCATTTTTTTTCGACATAGATTATTTTTGCATGTTCCTCTCTAAATGAGATTAAGTTGATGTAACTCACTTTGATTTTATTGATCGTCAATCAACCATAATAAGAACACAATTTTTATGTTGATAACGCTTTGGTTGTCTCTTTTATTAAACGATTCTCAAAACATTGCATAAAACTCCCAAAGAGGCCAGGTCTCTCATGTTAGGCAATACCAACCCTCTCGTGGAGTGTGGAAGAGCTACCTTCCCTCAAGACCCAGGAGATCCAGATGAAACTGACGCCGAACCCTCAAGGGCATTTGTAAGGCCCTTATATACCTTGGGTGAATAAATGTAGGAATGTATTGAGATATATAATATTTCTGTAATCTACACACGAATGACGTCTCGCAACACCCCTCGGTCACTTGTCACAATATCCCCTCTACCAGACTGTGTGACGTCATTTGTAGCTAATGTCACGACACATTTGGTATACAAAGTGTTTAGTACATTGTCGAAATTATAAAATTTGTTATCGTTATTACAAAATATTCGTACTATTTGATTTAATTAGTTCGACAGAGACTTTTACTTGTAAATCTCTTAGCATTACTTGAGTTACATTTTAAGTGATTGAAGGGTGCTGGTCGATATTGTAATTTGAATTATATCACTTGAGTTTAAGGTTCAAAACCTATTGGAACTTGAGAATCGTTTATGTAAGATGCTGTAGGTGTATTTCTTTGTCCAAATAATTTTACTTTTAATGTAAGTATTAGTTTTTTTTTTAATATCTCTACTCCACTATCTTTATTTTTTGTCTTTTTTAACTGACAAGGTTCACAATTCTTTTTTTTATATTTATTATTAATGATTTAGTCCAATTACGGTTCTTTATTTTTGTTACTACAGTGTTTTTTATTTGAAGAAAATATATCTGCAGAGAATTTGATTTTTCAAGATTGGGTTTGAAATACATGCATTTGATAAACATCAAAGGTTGTATATCGTCTATTTATGATAACTGACCTTACAGCGCCATCTAGCGAAGATGGCCATAATTAAGTAATTATGGCCATCTTCGCTAGATGGCGCTATAACAATTAAATATATTGAAGTCTGACAAAATACTTCCGACACGTCCTTCTGTACGTGTGTTCACTAATAGTTAAGAGGTAATTTGACTAAATGAATTAATAAATCTGACGTGCCAGGATTCGTCTGTATATTTTGATTTGTTGACAAAATAATGTGTAGCGACACGACTTAGGCTGTTTTTGGTTTATAAAAATGTTATATGGCGTAATTTTTAGTCAATGTAAATAAATGAAGACATTTGAGTCAGGTCTTTTTTTGTTTATCATTTATCATTTTCGATATGAGATAAGACCTGAACTTTCGCAAACAATCAGTATCAATAATTGTAGTCTTTGTTTAATCAGAATTAAATTCAATGATATGTTTCCAAAGCCCTTCGAGCAGTATATTTCCAAATATACAAAAGATTTATTTTCAAACATTGCATTCTTGTTTTTTTATAAGTAATCTTATAAAAAATGGACGAGTATTTAAATGGCTAAACTTATCCTAGACTTCTAGCGTCTCGCCGTTTCACTCGGAAAGTGTCCCTAACTTTCTATTGACTAAAGAATGTTTAAACTCTAATTTTGAGTTTGTTACCTGAAATGTAGTTTTCTAATGGTGTAAGTATTATTTTAATTGCTCTTGTAGTTTTTCAGTAAAATAATAACACTGATAAATGATAATATTTTCTCGAGATTACGCTTTCACTTCAACTTCAGAACGTGGTTATTTATTACTTTTTACATTTTTTTGTGTGACGTTTCGGTTTAATTACGGCAATCGTTTTCAAGAATGATGACGATGACTTTGAACTTTATTTGACATATATTTGTTTGTACTAAAAATTCCCTTGTTATTATATAAAAGCGTTCAATTATTATACTTACACTACAAAGCTTAACTCGTGTCGTAATCTGTATATTCGGTTGTGTAATTGTTAAGGAAAATGACTAAATTTAATAAATTTGCATAAAAATGTTGTTTTTTGTTTATTATTATTATTATATTAAATAATGTATTAATTTCAGGTGTACCACGCTTATATATATATCAAGCACATATAACAGGTTTCAAAAGAAACTTAACAATATTCTAAAACACTTTCTCATTAATGAAATAGTCGACAAACGAGATGTTAATCCTTGACACATCGTTCGATTGTCGTTTCTTATAAAGGAACCATAATTTGGAATGACGAAAACCACTTGCATAGGTCGTCTGCAACGGTACCTCACTCACATATTTCTACCGGCAAATAGCAGTGTTCGCATTGCGGTGTTCCGCGAGAAATGCACTGACAAAAACGGCTTAAAAACGCTATTTTAAATTTAAAAAGAAAGTTATTTAATCCCCGTTTAAAGCCGTTAAACGAGTAGTTTCATTATGAGTAGTAAATGCGTTAATATTATATAGTGATACTAGCTGTCCCGGCAAACGTTGTTCTGTCATACAAATTAAAAAAAAACATTAATTTATTAAAACGATTTAAAAATAAGGGTGGGCCATAAACGGGTGAATAATTAAGGTTGTTTGTACTTTGTAATGCAACATTACAAATAATAATTATTAAAAAATAAAATAAAAATGTTGGAGGTAGACAATCCTTATCGCATTGGGGTATGAAAAATAGATTATACCCGATCCTCAGACCTACAGAATATGCATTTTCGTATCGTAACTAACACTGTGACACGAGAATTATATATATTAGATTACTGGGTAATGTAACATGATATCTTATCGTCTTTACAAGGTTGCAACCGCGCTAGTGAAGTCTTTGTGATATTACGAGCGTGTGTAACGCTTACTTATACTATCGCGAACTGTATTCTTGTTTGTCGACTTGGTCTAATATAAAAACTTTTTTGTGTTAAGTATCTTTTAGCCGTACGGTATTGCTTGGGTTTGTAACTAGTTGTCAGTGTGTTCTATTTTAATAGATTTATTTGTATTAAAAATATTAGTGAACAGACATTACTTGAGTATGGATTGACCTTAAAATGCAGTCATCATATCGGCCGAAGGACGTCCACTGATGGATGCCCCCCCCTTAAATCATTAGAGGACTCTTACCATAATTTATAATGTTCCCACATGTCATACATTGACTTGAACCACGCGTGTTACATCACACAACAGAGGAATCACGAATGCAAACATCATCCGTTAAATGTTTTTGTTGAGAATCGAACCCGCGACTTTTGGCGCATAAAACATGAACACTATCACGCGCCATCGGAGCTGTCATAATTACCGAGCAGGTGCCGCAACCAATTGTCGTCTTGTTGCTGTGAGCTAAACGATTTCTGATGGATACACCGCCATCTGTCGGTTCTGGTATCCTATTTGCTTTCACCTGGTACAGAGAGGTTCTACACAAAGAATATCTGTTCACTGTAGCCTTGTTTATTTCTATGTGTCATTGGTGGTTGGGTTTGAGGGTTTTGTTAAGTTAGCAATAATGGTGAACGCTTGAAGATGATTCGTTGTATCCTATCATGGCGTTGTACAGGGACATTAGGGTGGGTTAATCTTAAAGTCCATTTTATATAAAGCGAATAATTATAGTTAAGAACAATAATAATAATAAAAATAAGGCATCGTGAATTAAGGAACAGAGAACAGTAACAAAGTGAGAAGATAAATACTTGGCGAAGAAAAGAACTGCATGACCCACATTTTCATGACCTTCAACAACAACATATTGATATGGAGGCATGAAATAAATGGCTTAGGTTAGGTGCACTTTTTTTCAGAAAAAGAAGGTTTTATTATAGCAATTCAGGACTAAGTTATTATTAATACAAAAAATTATAAAAAAATACATCCAAAAAGACTCGAAACTCACCACTGACAATTGTAGAAAATGTAATAGACAATCCCAAACTATTCAACACATAACAAGCGGTTGCCCCATCCTTACCTAAACGGACTATACTCACCGCCATAACCAAATCTGTAACATAATTCATCAAAAATTTGTTATCAAATATTAAACGTACCGAGTTTAATACTAATCCCTTGTCATACTTCCAATATAGCCCAAAATCAATACTGGAAACCGGCAGCTATAAGATGTATTATGATAGAGCCATTCTGACTGACCGAACTGTACGTAACAATAGACCAGACATTACTCTAGTTATTAAGAAAAATAAGTATATTTTAAAGACATAGCTTGCCTTAACACTTACAAGCTACATAAAACTGTCACAAAAAATACATAAATACACAGAACTAAAAGAGAAATAGTTAAAATATCGAATACGAATAAAGTGTACATTGTACCGCTGGTGCTTTCAAGCACTGGTGTCATTCCTAAGCACCTACTCGATGCCTTGCGGACCCTTGACTCACCTGAAAGCATTTACATCACTATGCAGACAGCGGCAATACTTAACACCTGCCGTATTATCCGAAAGTTCTTGCAAGATGATACTCCTTCCCCCCTATCATGATCCTGAAGTTTACTTGGTCTAAGCCCGTGAGTTTTAGTTATATACCGAAACACCCTCAGTGTTTTAAGAAATTGAAGTCCTAAATAATAATAATAATAAAAAAGTTAAGAATAATATCTAATGTGATCGATAAAGTGCATGGATTTTATATTAGAAAAATAAAACAATTCGTTTCAAGCTTCAGTTCAGACGCGAACCTGCATCCATCCCATACCGAGGGAGTGCACTAGCATTGTGCTACTAAGACCTTAGTTGTCACTAGTCGAATTTTTCGTAGAAATATTTTTTAGAGAAATTAGCATCATCGCATTTAAGTAATTGCCTAATTTGAAACCACAAAAATGACCAACTTACAAGTTAGAAGCAAGTGACATGTAAATAAGAAAAGTTCTTAATTACGTTATGCAATTTGATGATTTCCTAGTAAATATTATCTCAAATATAACTCAGCATTTATCTATACATAAAGCCGTTAAAATGTAGTGGAATCCATTTATTATGGTAAAGTTAGGTTTTTACACAAAATGTTCAGCAACTTGGTCAGATATAATGACTTCACTTGAGCCGGACATATCGACATTCCGCTTGTTATGAACTATTTTAGGAAATGATCTCCGGTTATAGTGACTGACTTGATTCCTAACATCTCTTATTTTCGTGATCATTTCGTATTTCGTAATCGTCGTTTTATCGATTCATTTTTCATTATTCACATACGCTTTGTAATGTGTCTTTTTTTATTTAACTAAATATCTAACAGAAATAAAAAAGTTAATCTAACATATGTTTTAAGTCTTCGCATTGTATGACCTCTGCTTAATATGACGAGTTTGTCACTTCCCTTCGGATCTTCTATAAGTGGATTCTGCTGTAATTTTATATTCTTGTTAGTTTTTATAGAAAAAATAAGTGTGTAAATTATTCAATAACATTGGGAACAATAAACAAACGAAATGTTCCGCAATACAACTTCATCTTCCATAACACTATCTTAAGAATTATCAAGTTTGTAAACTTTTTATAAAAAGCCACGTAAGTTAAAAACAACCATGCTATTTTTTATTTCAATTATTATGTTAGCATTTTATCTGGATTATATCATTTAATATTAGCAACTTATATCTTTAATGTATAAAGTTTAAAAAATTATGTGCATGTTAGTTTTGCATGACTGCTTGCATGCTAGTGGAGTTACAGCTGTCAAGATTCCATAGATTTAAAGAGTAAATTTCTTTGTGCAGTAATTCTGTTTGTGCCTAATTAATCTATATATTTAATACGAGAAGCAATAAAATTTAAGCTGTTTTTAAGGAAAATACGCGAAATGATAAACGTGAAATTTGACAGTTTAATCTTATGTGGAAAAGAAATGCATAAAACTATATTCTTTTGTACTAAATATAATAATGATATATTCGTTATTGTACACAGAAAATTACGTAAAAGAAAAATAAAACTTACAAATTACAATAAAATCGACAACTCTATTGCTCAGAGCGATCTCTTCCAGGCGACCTTGGATGGATATTAACATATAACTATAAACTTACATACCAATAAATACATACATAATAATACAACTTATTTTACAAAATAAGCACATATATGGCACATATATTAAAATAAATATTGCAGTCTTCTGTTCGATCAGTCGTTAGTTACACTAACAAAAAATTATATACATTATAATAGAATAAACATTACACACCTATTTTAATGGAATATTGATATATTTGAATAAGCTAGACATTTTTGTCTATTGAATGTCAAAATAATTGAATTTCAAACACTAGTGAATAAAAAAGAACTACTAACGACATTCTTATGAAGATAATGTCAGATATACTAATTTATTTCAGTATATCTTTACTTCCAGTTAAAACTTCTTCGTTTTGTACAGAATAATTTTAATTACCTCTTCTAGCAATCATACCCGCCATTGGGGAGTCCACTGCTGGACATAGACAACTCCAAAAAAGGAGGTTTTATACCAATGCAATCGCCAAGCGCAGCTTCCGCGACAGGGATGCTGCTGCCCACCCCCGTCCTGTGAATTTCAGTTGTTTCGTGTGGACATACCGCTATCTGTCGGTTCTGGTACTTTAGTCGCCTCTTACGACACCTGGTGCAGTGGGAGTTACTATTCTATTCTACCGGTACCTCACTGCACGTTTCACATTATGTATCCGGAATAAACTTGTAATCTACTGAGTCTATTAAAAACATATGTTTTCATATTGGGGACCGTTTAATCCAACTTAAAAGATACGATAGTATATAACAAATTTAAAATTAAATATATATTCATTAAAATAGTCCTATCATCTACACTAATATTATAAAGAGGAAAGATTTGTATTTCTGTATGTGACGAATAAACTCAAAAAGTACTGGACTGACTTTAATAATAATTTTTTCATTAGAAAGCAACATTATCAATTAAGTAACATAGACTATATTTAAAACTAGATTACATATAGAAATCTTTAGAAATTCCTATTAAATCCAACCGAAGGTGTAAAAGAATTAGCCATAAAATGTCTTTCATCGCATACGCTGCGAAGAGTATTAATGATAGGACAAAAAAAATGTTCGACAATATTATAGAATATATCAGTATCTACAAAAAACTTCGCGAGACCATATGTCTAACAATAGTTACGTCACTATAACTACGTTTTTACATTTAACAAATTGATAGATATGCCGATCAAAATCAGACCGTGTTATCCATTATATTTAAAAATTTTAATCCAAATAAATAATTTATTATTCAGGACTGTATACCTGATGATTACTTTTCGAATTATTGACATTCGGACATTCCAATATAAACAAAATAATTAATGTTATAACTTAAATATCTGTACCTATTTATGTTTGCCCGTGCGAAGCCGGGACGGGCCGCTAGTAAGGAATAAATATTTTCTAATTACCATTTCACACAAATGACAGATGAACTTAAATACCAGTGTTGTAAGAGATTTATACAAATAGGTCATCGAGTGTCCTATTTTAATACAAGTTGTTCTTGAAGAGACTTATGTCCAGCAATGGACTTCCAATTTTGGAATATAAAGTTAGAAGAGAAGAAATTACCACGAAGCTCTTTCTTCAGGATTCGCGATGGAAATTTGGGTCATCATGTTGGTCAGTCAACTTTTACCATGGAGTGTTCATTTTAGATTTTTTATTTTTTTATTTCAATGGCAAATGGTCCGTTTCCTTGCAACGGCCATCGGTGTGAGTTGGAATCTGTGTGTTTTTTTATTGTTAATGATTGAATACACAATTATAATGTGCCGATCATTTTGGTGTGCGATTGCAAGTCAATGTCCACAATCCCAACATATGGCTGGGGTGAGTATCTTTATGTTTTAATATCTTTAT
>JACJUM010005599.1:4619005-4647687 GCA_020976665.1 Heortia vitessoides
ATTTATTTATTTATTTATTTATTTATTTATTTATTTATTTATTTATTAGGCCAGGTCGACAAACGGACAAAAAGGATATCATTAGCGTGACCTGATGAAACATCACTAGAATACATCATACAATCAGCAATTTCATTGCCTCTCTCACTTTTCATGAACACAGCAATGCGAACACTTCTGTTTACCGGTAGAAATAGGTGAGAGTGAGGTGCCAATACGGACGACCTTTGTGACAGGTCTACCTCAAGTAATGTAAACAAATATTTAATGAAAATGATACTATGTCTAATTGAGTGCTTAAATTCATACTATATATAATAATAATTATCAAAAAGAATAAAAAGACAAGTTCTAATACAATAGGCGACCTTATCGCTCAGGACGATCTCTTCCAAGCAACCTTTGGACTCACATAAAAGAAGATAATATAATAGGGCAGTTAGATGTGTGCTACAAATTTATTTATAAGAAGAAAATAAAGTACATTAAATGATAAACATATTTGTAATATTTATAGAGACTTAAAAGGTATAAACTATAAGGGTTAAATACTTGTAATTTTGCTCAATGGTTCCGTTTACAACATAGCGGAGCGTTAATTATGTTTTTTTTTAATTTGCCCCCTTAAAGGGTAAAACGAGGGTGCAAAGTTAGTATTGAACTATTTTTTATGAAGTACGTGTATTTTTCAAGAAAATCAGTATGAAGGTTGACCAGTTAAAGTCATGAAGTGTAAAATATTTTTTCGAAAATCATTCCTTACCCACTGGAAAAGGAGTGCAAAGGTCGTATAGAAATTCTCTGACTTGCAAAGTTATTTTAACAAACTATTATATGTATTTTTTTTATTTTATTTAACTTTATTGCACAAATTGTTACAAAATGTACAAATGGCGAACTTAATGCCAGATGGCATTATCTCCCAGTCAACCATTACACAAAACTGAAAAAAAAATATATATATAGTGGTGCAGGCAATATATATACAAAATAAATAAACGTGGCATACATATTTGTATAAATAAACGCAGTAAATGCATATGATATAAATATATATATATATATATACATAAAATAACGTACATCAGAAATAGGGTTATAAAGTTAGAGAAGCAGCATCAGTAAATAAAGTACGGAGGCAGCGTTTCAGGTTAAATTTGTTTGGGGATTGCTTAATATTCAACGAAAGCTCGTTCCAGAGTCGTATAGCTGTCACTGTAAAAGAGTTTGTCAAAAACCTAGAGTGATGAGAAGGAGTTAAGAGCGAAAGAGTATTAGAAGAACGGAGATTACGTTCGTGAGAGGAAGATAGGAATTGGAATCTGTACTTTAAGTAAATTGTATATATATTTAGAATAAAAAATGGCTGACTGACATATCAACGCAGGGAGTAAACTGTGAGGGTCATTGAGGGTTTTGTACAGGAGCATCTTTTATAAAGTAGGGGAGCAATAAGAAAGAATTTTTCGAAATTTATCCCCTAAAGGGGTAAAACGGGGGCGCAAATTTACTATAAAACCTTACTGTTTCCCAAGTTATGCGAACAAAAAAATATTTTTTCGTGAAATCTTATCTGAAGGGAGAAAAATGGGGTTGCAAAGTATGTATGAAAGTTCAACAACTTAACGCGGGTGAAGAAGCAGGTCGCTGTTAGTGAATCATAAATGATTAAATTAAAAACTAACAGAATTTAAAATATTGCAGTTTTACTTATAAAATTAGTATGTGTGCGAAAATATTGACCTATCGTGTCACTGCGTTCAAGGCCTTACTGATGTTAGACATTTACGAGTTTCGATGTCAGTCTGCTCTATCTGATGTAGTGCATAAAATTGCTATAGTACATGAGGTATTGGAACTGACAGATGGCGGTATATCTTTACAGAACATTGCAGCTCCAATGCATTGGGCGGGGAAGCAGTATCCCCGAAAGATATATTAGTATATAACAAAGTCTAAATCAAATATATCTTTATTTAAATAGGCCTATCATAATAAATAAAGATTTGCTAATTACAATTTGACACAAATGACCGATGACCCTGACAACCAGTGTTATAAGAGTCATTTTAACAAATAGGTCATCGGGTGTCCTTCTTTAATACTAGTCTCTCTTGGAGAAGCTTATGTCCAGCAGTGGACGTCCAATGGCTGGTATGATGAAAATGATATTTGTTATACTAGATCCCGCCCGATAGCACAACCGCGAAAATCGCAGTCCTTTCTCGCCCTCTCACTGGCACCACAACACGATCACTAACACTCCACATGCACTCGTACAACAGAGCAGTACACCGCGTTCGCCGGCGAACGCGTGAAGTCCCTACACCTACGAGCGATAACCGACAGCCCTAGGGCTGTCGGGCTCAATCTGTCCGTCCTCTTTTGCTTTAATTCATCCATAGTAACGACGGCGGCCGAGCCTAGGTCGAGCCTCTAGAGGCGCCCTCGGACACGCCGTCGGTCCCGCTTAAATCTCGCGAGCCATCGCGGTCGCGGCCGCGGGGCACGCGAGATTGTTTTACGGGCATCGGTCCTCTCATCTATGAGAGGCCCCGCCTTCTTTTTCGGTGGCGCTGGAATTGACGTCTGAGTAGTCCAGCACTAGGTTCGTACGAAAAAAAAAAAATAAAAATTGTAATACTAATTATGATTTTATTATTAAATTTCACACTATCCCTTCATCGATTTTGGAGGCTTATTCTTATATCGTTAGTAAAGTACATACAGACGTAGGTTTCGTCGCGCGTTGATGTCTATTAAAGCACAGTTTCATAATTTCACATAATTCAGTTTCCTGAATTCCAAATTCTGTGCTCCGCGTAACTCGAAGGCCATCTTTCCCATATATCTAGACTGTTGATTTGTCCTTTAAAGACTTACAAACATACATACAAGCGTACATCACGCCCACGCTCTCAACGGGGAGGACAGAGACTATGGATCTTTACTCGCTGCTATCTTGGCATTCTTCTCTTCCTGCACTCGAATTAGTACTTTCATACACAGTTGTTCTTATTCTTGGTACTTCTGACCTGGTCCTTCCAAGTTATAGTTTTAAGTTTTATCATGAGGTACCGACAATGTAGAATACTACAGTCGACTGAGGTACCGGAACTGATAAGTCGTAATATATCCACCCGAAACAGTCTACCTCAAACGCAATAAGGCGGTAATGGGCAGCATTTCTTCCGCGAATATTCATTATCATCGTAACAGTATTATTAATAACATTATAATTGCCGTGCTGGGCAGGCGTGGTGGCAATCGAAAAGCGCAGCTTTCCCGACGGTGGTACTGCTGCCCATCCCCGCCCTGTGCATTTGAGTGAAACTGTTTTGGATGAATTTAACGTCGTCTGGTCTGGTACCTTACTCGCCTATTACGACACCCGGTAAAGGTATTATTCTACCCTGCCGGTTCTTCTCAGCTTTGATCAATTATGGAAAAAATTCCTCTTTTCTTGGAGAGGCCTTTGTCCAGCAGTGGACTTTCAATGGCTTTAATGATGAACTGGATATATCAGCTATCGAATGAGGAAGACCTCTTACAAAGGTTGCCTGCATTGGTACCTCACTTTTACCAATTTCTACCGCCAAATAGCAGTGCATGCATTGTTGTGTTCCGGTTTGAAGGGTGAGGCAGTTAAATTACTAGGTAAATGTTACATAGTATCATCAATACCCAGGGTTGGCGATACGCTAGTGATATCTGTGTGATGACACGAGCGTCTATAGGCTGCGGTCACGTTTACCATCAAGCGGACTGTATGCTTGTTTGTTGACTTCATAATTTATAAAAAAAATTCCCAAGTTGGATCACTCTGACCAAACACCAACGTGTTAAGAAAAAATGTGTTATGGTCTTTTCTATGTATATTGAATGATGATCATGAACAAAATTTTGTAGATGTAAATTGAGAAATAAAATCATAAACATATCTAATATCTCTCAAATTGGATATAATTATTTTATCTATTTTAAATGTACACTCTATGCTATGTGTATATATCTATATATTGAACATGATGGAAGACGCGGGCAGCTGTGACACAGTTTGATACTAGCACAGCTGCCGGCGATCACTTCTTACATCATTTTATTATACATTAATATGTAATGATTATGTCTGGATTATAAAATAAATATTATTATTATTACCTGTACACTGTATTATTAAAATCGATTCAGTAGCTTATAGGTTAATCGTAGACTAACAACGTGACATGACATTTTTATATATAAACCAAACGAAACTAAATAAGAAATAGTTGTCACTCTATCAATAATATCATACAAGTACTTTTCTTTCATATTGTCAATTAACTTTGACATAAATAACTTCACACAACACAATAAACAAATGAAGCGAAATGTCTGAAAAAAGTTATTATGAAGTTAATATTAGATAACAAAAAAGAAACAATTAATTTCGCATTTATCTCAATATTTCAGGTCAAGTGGACAAAGATCATCAAGTTTATTCCGACGTGCAGATTGAACAAGTTCTTGAACATGCATTGACGCACACCGACTTGAACAGGTAATCAGACGTCATTATATCAGCCGTAGGACGTCCACCACTTTTGGGCCCTGCCCCCGTTGGGCCCTGGATAATGTTGACGTTCCTACTAAGTTAGTATTTTTACTTATATCAATAAAAATATATTTGTGATGATACATGACTCTATAACACGAAAAAAAGGTTTTTAATCCGTACTAATATGATAAATGCGAATGTTTGTGGGTATGGATGGATATTTGTAATGCTTTCACACCAGAACGGCTTAAATGACTGAAATATTGATTCTGACTTGTACGCCAATGTAATAGATGTGGGAATTGATTATTATTTTATTTATTGAACTTTATTGCACAAAATATTACAAAATGTACAAATGGCGGACTTAACGCCAGTTGGCGTTATCTCCCAGTCAACTATTACACGAAACAGAACATATATATACTGGTGCAGACAATATATGTACAAAATAGATAAACGTTATATACATATTTGTATAAATAAACGCAATAAATACATCTGATATTTAATCTATTACATATTATAAAAAGTAGTTAGAATTTTTGTCTTTGCCCAGATGTAACCCAAAAACACTAGATCAATTAAAACAGGCTTTATTTTTACTGCGTTAATAAGGTCCTGACTTAAAATGAAATAAAGCCACGATAAGTATTTTTTGAAAGTCTGTATTAAAAATAAATGTTTAAACTACGAAAACGATTTTAAAATAAACATTTTACCAATAGTAATCTACATTATCAATGTGTGACTTAAACTTTATTCGAATTTATTTCCTTAATTTATAAATACCGGCAGAATAGAATAGTACCTTCCACTGTACCAAGTGTCGCAAGAGGTGACTAAGGTACCAGAACCGACAGATGGCGGTATATCCATCCGAAACAATGCAGATCAAATGCACAGGGCGGGGATGAAAGCAGCAACCCCGTCGCAAAAGCTGCGCTCTGCGATTGCCAACACGCTTGCCCAGCGCGGCAATTATGGGCAAAAACCCCATTTCTTGGGGAGGCTTATGTCCAGCTGTGGACATCCAATGGCTGGTATCATGATGATGATACGATAGATAGATAAAAAATGGCGGTCGGCTTAAGGTAACTAATAGCATTTTATCATAGTATATGAGGCGTATACTGCTGGATATAGGCCTGCCCATGAAAGGAAGAATTTGCCCATAATTTCCGTGCTGGGCAACCGTGGTGGCAGCGTAGTTGCGCTATAAGATGCATTATTAATTCATCTCCGCCCTGTTGCATTTCAGCTATTCTACTTCAAGTGGATAAACCGCCATCTGTCGGTTCCGGTACCTCACCTATAGTCATTTGTAAATGTTTTTTATGTTTTATGTTATTTTCAGGGACGGATACATAGACTACCTAGAATACAGGAAGAGTAATTTCAAGGCCAAACAAGCGGAGAAGGAAAAGGAAGCGAAAGAACATGTGGCAAAAAAATAACTGTATTCATATAATTTTTGATAAATATTAAAAAGCATGAATAAATTTTGTGTATGTTTTTTTGGCTAACATTTTTATATTTGACGTAATGTTAAATATTTTTTTTGTTATCTTATATATTTACTATTTCCTTTACTATATTTTTTTATTTGTTTATTTTAATCGTATATATCGGTTATTCTTTAATTTTAGGTTAAAAATAAACTTATGCGTTGCTTGTGAAAACGAAGATTTATTTCATTAATTTCTTACAAATACGATAACTTATTTAACTACCCTATTATTATAACTTTACCTGAAAACAAAATAGGGTTCCTTATCAAAACTTTGATAATGTAACCCAAGGTGTAAAAAAAATACCAAAAAACTTCCTTTAATCGCGAACTCTGCGCAAAACTATTAAATATATAACAAAGTGATGTACCACAATTTTGTAGAACTTATCATTATTTATAAATAAAACGTCGCAACATCATATGTCTAACTGTTAGTTTTGTCACAATATGCGAATTTTTATATAAAAAAAATTATTAAAATACCACTGCTTCTGAAAAACCTCTTTATTTGTACCTTGGTATTAATCATTAGCAAAATTAATTATTTATTATATAAGATCGCTTCAAAAAAATTATATAACTTTCTGAATTATTCGATTCTGACATTCCGTCCAAAAGATATCACGAGTTAAAAATTTTGAAAATTTTTTTTTAATAATATATAAGAATATTGTGGATATGTCATGTTTAGTGCCCGCGCGAAGCCGGGACGAACCGCTAGTTTTAAACAAGTTACTTGTAACCGCCCTTTATTTACTTCTCGGCTAAGTAGCAATGTCAAAACTTTTTATTTATTTTCAAAAATTGAAAAAAATTATAAACACTGAAATGTCAAAGAAACAATTATTTTGAGAGGTTTTATGCATAGAAAATGCTGAAAGCCTCCCAAGGGGAAGGGGGGGGGGCACCAAGCCTGGTGGCAATCGCATTGCCCCAAATCGCTGATGATAATGCTGCTGCCCATCCCCGCACTGTATAGTATTTATAATGCGCTGTATCGGATGGATATACCGCCATCTGTTGGATTCGGTACATCAGTCGCCTCTTACGTCTGGTACAGATTATTCTACTCCGCCGGTACCGGCAGACTAGAATAGTACCTCCCCCTGTACCTGGTATCGTAAAAGGCGACTAAGGTACCAGAACCGACAGATGGCAGTATATCCATCCGAAATAATGCAGTTCAAATGTACAGGGTGGGGATGGCCAGCAGCAACCCTATCGCAAATGCTGCGCTCTGCGATTGCCAACACGCTTGCTAAGCGCGGCTATTATGTGCAAAATTCCCCCTTTCTTGGGGAGGCCTGGGGAGGATAGCAGCGGGCTTTCAATTGGTGGTATGATGATAATAATGTATACTCTGTTACAGACTCTGACGGGCACAAGATGGTGAACGAACACGTATACGACGACAAAGACCTTGCGGAGATCGCCGAGGGAGCTCTCAAACAAGCTGACAGGAACAACGATGGCTTCATCGACTACGCAGAATTTCGATCCGTCACGCAATAAACCAACATCATATCAACTGTAGGATATCCACTGATGATCATTTATTTATTTATTGATTGGTAAACCAGTAATTGTTACACCGTGATAATATGTATACAAAAGCCAGAACTTAATACTAAGTTTACTATAAGTAGGTTCACACAGCATGCGTTGTGAGATCAGACGACATTAAACCTTTCTTATTCTTCTGATTTAAAACTAATTCTATAGTAAGGGGAGGAAAATAGGTCAATCTTATTATTATACTTATTGTGAAGTGTACATTCTAGGAATCGGGGAATTAGAACCAAGAACTGTCCTTCGTATGGGAGAGGAGGGAAGATTAAGAGGCATCCGGAGATATCTAAGAGGAAGCTTACTATTAATTTTCGAAAGTAATTCAGGACAATTGATGTAACCATTCAGTATCCCTACTCCCCTACTAATATTATAAATGCAAAATTAACTCTGTCTGTCTGTCTGTTACGCTTTCCCGCTTAAACCTCTAAACCGATTTTGACGAAATTTGGCGAAGACAATCTTTAGACTCTGAGAAAGGACATAGGCTATTTTTTAATTCGAAATAAGGGTTGTAACGGGTCGAAAGGGGGGATGAAAAGTTGTATGGAAGCATCGCTATTTTTGGAGCTAGAAATTTGTAACTTATTTTCAATAAACATGACATTCAAAGTTTATATAAGTTAAGGTAAAGAGGTACGGTACCCAAAAAAAAAACTATTCCACGCGGACGAAGTCGCGTGCACAGCTATTATTAAATAAAAATACTAAATCAGATGCATTTTTCCTACTTTCAAGTGTGTCAATTTAATATTTGAGACGCGAAGTATATTCTTTACGCTTCTTACCTGACTTGCACGCTGAATGGTCATGCACGAGGGCGTGCATGAGGCTTCGTCCATCACCTTTATCATCTGTTATTCCTTCTTTAAACAACTTTATGGGTTGCAGTTGATGTACTTCAGTTGATATGATGTGGACATATTTGCATGTATTACATATTTTTGTAATGTGTTTAATTTCACTTTTACATTGAGGAACTTTTCATTTCACACAATTAAATTCTAGTCATCATTTTATTATTTTTCTTTTAACTATATAGTATAAAACAAAATCACTTCCCGCTGTCTGTCTGTCCCTCCTTTAGATCTTTAAAACAGTGCAACAGATTTTGCTACACACTAGACTATCCATTTGAGCTACACAGTTCCGGATGTATATACCGCTACCTGTCGGTTAGTCGCCTGTTGTCTGTTACGTCATCTGGTACAGGGGGAGGCACTATTCTACTCTGCCGGTACCTCTCGGCTAAAAATATAGCTTTTCATTAAATGTAGGTATATGCTAGTACCTTAGTATGGCACTTAATATATTTTATTTTTGATTGCCTGTATTTTAGATCTCCAAAAAGGCTGGACCGGTTTCAACGGTACCTCAGTCGCCTTTTACGACACGGCAAAGGGCTATTATCCTTTGCCTGACGTATTTATTTTTAACACCCAGACTCACGAGAAATACTAAATTATCATATAAATATTTGTCCTGGGTGGGGATCGAACCCACGCTACCATCTGTGCCATCAGGCCCGTCAAATATCTAATAAAATATTCCCACAACATCTCATACACTGACTTGACTCCTTGGTAAGTCGCTTGAAGCACTTGTGTTACGGATGCCAGACAACAGAGGAATCACAAATATACTACTTAAATACATATATTTAACAGCCAGAACAAACACAAATACCATCTAAATATTTACTCTGGGTAGGAATCGAACCCACGACCACTGGCGCACAATATAGGTTCACTACTATCTGCGCCAACGCGACCGTCAATTTCTGTATCTTTTTTCCTTGATCTGTAATTCCTTTCTGTATCTTCTATTACCATATACAGAATGACATATACCTAATTTTATGGTTTTTCTTTAATACAAGTAAAATGAAAATAGATTATATTTTAAAAATAATTTATTGAAACAATTATTTTAAACATCTGTACAACCAAAAATAAATCTTAAGTGATACCAATTAGAATACAATTTTAGAGTTGACTTGATTTTACCATGTATGTAGTAATCCAACACCTTGGATAGAGACAAGACACACACACATATATATATTTACTAGTGTCCAGACCTGGCTTCATAAATAGTCCTCCCTATGTACCACCTCCCTGTATATAGATATTAGGTAATAAAAAATAAATTTGGCAAGCAGTGAGTTCACCCTCGGTATGTTATCTTCAATATTTGACTATTTTATAATCTAAATATTGAGAAATTGATTGCTTTTCAATTAAAAAAAAATGTAATTATAATATTTTCATAAATTCACGCTCTCGTAAAACTATTATTTAACGGCTTAAAACGTGTAAACTGTTTAAAACGTCGATTTAAAAATGTAGAGTTAGATGAGTCGCGTTTTACAGCCGTTAAAATACGGATCAATTTAATTTTAATAATAATAATAATAATAATAAATTCCCACAACATCTCATACATTGACCTGACTCCGTGGTAAGTCGCTTAAAGCACTTGTGTTACGAACGCCAGACAACAGAGGAATCACAAATATACTACTTAAATACATATATTTTAGACCCATACACAGAGCAAACACAAATATCATCATATAAATATTTGCTCTGGGTGGGAATCGAACCCACGACCCCTGGTGCACAAGACAGGGTCACTACCATCTGCGCCATCGGGCCCGTCAATAGTGATTTCATGCAGTATGTGCTTCTAATACCATAACTAACAGTTACGCTATAACCCAGAGGTAAATCTCATACAAAGGTCGTATGCATTGGTACCTCACTCTCACCTATTTCTACCGCCAAATAGCAGTGTTCGCATTGCTGTGTTCCGGTTTGAAGGGTGAGAGAGGTAATGGAATTGCTGGCTGAATATGATATTGTATCTTCAGTTCACAAGGTTGGCGACACGCTAGTGATATCTTTGTGATGACAATAGTGTCTATAGGCTGCGGTCACGTTTATCAACAAGTCTACGTGTCTCCATCCCTAGATCACAGAACGAGATAAACAGTTTTAATCTACTTTAAAATTACTTTAGCCTATAAATACGAAAGTAAATCTACGCTTTTGTAACCGAAGTGATGTTCGTGGATTTTTTTTTCTTTTTAACGGCTTCAAAACGATGTTTTCGTCAAATAATTTCGTCACTCTTGTGAACTGTTGTCGTAAATTAATCGTTACGTCAAATAAAAACATTAAAAATAGTGTTTATTTAATGTGTAAATAATAAAAGTTTTATTAAGATTTTGCAATCACATCAGCCGTACGACGTCCACTGCTAGACATAGACCTGACAAACTAATTCTAATGATTGCTGACAGTCCCAAGTTATTTTGCCCATAATTGCTTCGTGAGCCAGGCGTGGTGGCAATCAGTTAGGATACTGCTGCTCATCCCCGCTCATCTGTATTTGAGTTACGGTAGAGTTAAGATAGATACACCGCCACCGGTCAGTTTCGGTACCACAGTTGCCTCTTACAACACAGTACAAAGGGAGGTACTATTTTACTGAGATGAAACTCAACGGCTTAATATAATTGGACACTATCACAAAAAAAATTATAGTTTCTTTTCGTTGTTCGCTACTAGTAATTGCCTGCGTTTTATTCAAAACATCTTCTTGGCCTGGTATATAAACAGATTGTTGACACAATCAAGCACTGAAGCGCTTCACCAGTCTAGTGGGTTCTGTACAGCGTCTCTGAAACTCTTGCTGTTTTCGCTGTAGAACTGCGAGAACCAGTTTCTGAAGGCTCGTATCGTTCTGTCTGCCCGTACGTACGCCGGTGCACCGACGAATACTTTATTGTTCCAAATGGCTACGTCTCTCTCGAACTGGGGACATAAAAAGTACCGATTTGTAGATTGCCTTTGTAGATAAATCATGAATGGAGGCGCCTGTCCAATTGGTAGTCGCATTGCTAGAGGCACTGAAATTACTGAGTCATCCAGCTATTCGAAGTCCACTGTTAGATATAGGCCTCCCCAAAAAAAGGGCACAATTTGCCCATAATTTCCACGCCAGTAAGAGTTACATTCACAGAGGATAGCCTCGCGACGGAGATGCTGCTGCCCATCCCCGCCCTGGTCATCTAAGCTGTTCATCATATCAGACATAGAAAGTCTACTGTTGAACATAGGTCTGCCCAAGATAGGGGGAATTTTGCAAATAATTGCCGCGTTGGGCAAGCGTGGTTGTAATCGTAGAGAACTTATGTGACGGAGATACTGCTACCAATTCCGGCCCTGGGCATTTGAGTTGTTACGGATTGGTAGCCTCCTACGCCACCTGATACTGAGTGAGGTACTATTCCACTCTGACGGTACCTCACGGCTACCATTACTGGGTGATGCCCCATAATCCCTAGGTAACAAAGTTGGAGATACCCTAGTTGAGATGATACTTTTTAATGGATAAGATGCAGGTACACTTTTAGATTATATTTATAAATTTGCTACCATACGGGGGACCATGGCTGGCCGGGGCTGTTAACCATAGTCTATCCAAAATATACATCAGCCAGGTCCGCATTTTGCATGACCATTTATTTATAATAAAATTAACCATGAAAAAGATATTCATGACATGAATAAACACACATGTAAAACAACAGCAAGGAAATGGTTCTTGACATTGGACTACAACAAGACAGAGGAAATGCAAACAATAATATTCTAGACTATATTTATTGTTACTAATATTGTTTATATATATTATATATACACAGTATAGCTTTAAATTCTATGTATTTATGTAATATATACGTAAATAATATGTTGTATTAACAAACCTTGTATTATATTAGACCATATACACACACATTCACACCTACATGCACACTTTAGAGCATAGAGGTGCCTATAAGAACAGGCTAGATCTAGTTTTGGTACCTAAATATCAAAGTGTATTTTAGTTTAGGTTCCCTTTTGTTGTTGAATTATTATTATATAGTTTTCTATAACCAACTCACCATGTAAGCTTCAGTTTTAACCATTATGGCACCTAGGGGCGCGTTGTGCCACGGCGAGTAGACCCTATGAACCACCTTCTGCAGCAGGGGTCCTATCGGTGTGACTGATTGAGAAACCAGCAAGGGACCGAAGGAAGTTTTCAGGAGCAGTCTGACGTAGCCCGGACCGATCTGGTGGGATAATTTGGAATTAATAAATCCATACCACATCTCATACATGGACCTGATATTTGTTTTACTAGACCAGGTCGATAAACGAGTGTACAGTCCGCATCAGTGCAGCGATATCACAAGGATATCACCAGCGTGTAACCAACCTTGTGACTTGAAGATATCTAGTAATTTCACTGCCTCTCTCACTCTTTAAACTAAAACATAGCAATGAAACTGCTATTTGGTGGAAGTAGGTAAAAGTGTGGTACCAATGCAGAGGTTACCCTTTAAACTAAAACACACCAAGGTCGTCTATCTTTTATGAGGTCTACCTGATGTCCGAGATAGGTCGCTTAACACACTCGTGTTACGGATATCAGAGAACAGAGAAACCACAAATATTTAAATACATATTTAACACCTCGGCACAAAACGAACACAAATGTCCTATATCACGAACACAAATGTCTGGAATGATAATTTAAAAGTCTAAATAAAAAATTTTAGATGTTTACCTGAAAGACGTTTGCGTCTATGTGGAATAAATCAGTCCTCATTATTTTGTAGTCGTGCGAAAGGCATAGGCTGGCGGTGTGGTCTTCGCCTTTGGTCCAGTTGGCGTTCCAGATGTGTGACCCTGTAGATCGAGATATGAGTCTCTTCTGTTAGCAACTTAAAAATCCCTAGATAGTACTACATCAAAGCCAATTCCCGCTGTAGATCCTTATCGTCGGTCAAAGTTGGCGAATTAATAGTTAAGCCCAATGATAACACGATATTATATTTCTAATGCTACAGAAAACGTTTTATACCGTGTATTGTTTAAACGAAATCTATTTTGCACCAACTAAATGCACAAGCAATTAGTTTTAAAATGATTTTATGAAACGTGAGCAATGTTTTCCCAATTGTTACAAAGAGTCAACATTTTGACTTACGCGGTGTTAGAACTTAAACGACGTTATGTAGGTTTAGTTATTTTTAAAATCAGTGAACATGCATATGGTTCGCTTTATGGTAAACGTGACCGCAGATTAAAGACGCTCGTGCCAACACAAAGAAATCACTTGTGTGTGACTAGCCTTGTGAACTGAAGATACTATGTCACATTTACCCAGTAATTTCATACCGAAACACAGTAATTCGGACACTGCTATTTGGTAGTAGAAATAAGTGAGAGACCAAAGGAAACGCACTTAGTATGCGGCTGCGGCTGAAGAAGAAGTAAGAAGTTCACCCACATGGTGGACAGACGATTTGACATGAGGTAGACCTCAAACAAATCATCATACCAGCCATTTACAGTCCACTGCTGGACACAGGCCTCCCCTACCCAAATAAGATGAATAATTGCCGCGTGGGCAAGCGTGTTGGTAATAGCAGAGCGCAGCTTTCGCAAAGGGGATACCACTGCTCATCCCAGGCCTGTGCATTTCAGCTGCACTGTTGTCAGATGGATATACTTTCATCTATTGGTTCAGGCACTTTATTATAGGCAGAGTAGAATAGAGCCTTCCACTATTTTACTCTGCCGGTGCCACACGACTCGTCGTCAAAGTACAATTATCGTTTGCGTTAGTACCTCGCTCTCATTTATTTTTACTGACAAATAGCAGTGTTCGCATTGCTGTATTTCGGGTTGAAGGGTAAAAAGACCGGGTAATATGACATATCATTGAAACACAATGTTGGAGACGAGCTAGTGATATTACGAGCGTGTTTAAGCTGCGGTGACGTTTACCAATAACCGGACCTATGCTTGTTTGCTGACTTGAAAAAACTAACTATACATAGAGATATTTTGGGGAGTCTTTTTCAGCAGTAATGGTATATTAACTGGTATGATGATACTGAGGAACATAATTATTGAGGGAATCTTTTCCCTCTTATAGCGGATTCTTTAATCTGTTTGACTCCAAACAAACGGACTCACACTTTTAATCAGATACTTAAGACTACAGATATTTAAACAGACCTTTTAACTTGTCTAGATCGATGTAGTGTAAAAGATGATATTGTGACAACAATAGAGAAAGGAATGTTGAGCGGAAGAAAGGAAGTTGAATGAAGGAGCGGAAGCGAATGGAAGAGTATGAAAGGACTAATGCGAGTAAGGGAAGCAATAGAGGTATGCCAAGATCGTAGCAAGTGGAGATCCATAGTCTCTGCCTACCCCGGTTGTACACAGGCGTGATGTATGTATGTATCATAAATTGACGTACCCACAATATTGAGCAGGAACGGATACTTCTCGCCGAGGGTTGAAAGCAGAGATGGTGAGTGGACTGCGTTCAGATGTGCCACGTCTGCACCATTTTCCGGTATTTCCTGCAAGAATGTGTCTAGATTACAGTCAGACACTGTATTGGAGATAGACTCCATACAAAGGTCGCCTGTGTTGGTACCTCGCTTACACTTATTTCTACATCATAGCAGTGTTTGCATTGCAGTGTTCCAGTTAAAAAGGCGAGAGCGTTAGTGAAATTATTAGATAACGGGGCATTATATCTTAAATACGCAAGGTTTGCAAAGCCCAAGTGATGACATGGTCTACAGACTGATATGGCACTTACTATCACGTAGACAGCGTTCTCATTTTTATCATTGTCATCTAACCAGCAATTGGAAGTCTACTGCTGAACATAAACCTCTCCAAGAAAGGAGGTTTTTTGCCCATAATTGCCGCGTTGGGCAAGCATGTTGGCAATCGTAGAGCGCAGCTTTCGCGATGGTGATACTGCTGCACATCCCCACCCTCTGCCTTTAAGCTGCACTGTTTCGCATAGATGTACCGCCATCTATCGTTTCCGGCACCTTACTCGCCTCTTACGACATCTAGTGCAGTGGGAGGTACTATTCTACTCTGACGGTACCTATCACTGGTATCTCGAATAGACCTACTAATATAATAAACGCGAAAGTGTATAAAGATCCATAGATTTATGGTTGTATGTGTCTTAGTCTTTCATGCTATTTTAACATTCTAATATTAATTTATTACTGAATGATTTTTAATGTAACTCAACAATAATATAGCTCATACATCAGAATAACAGATTTTAAATACTTTTTCCACACCCATGCAAAGGTTGCCTGGAAGAATTATTTCATACTATTAATATTAATAATAATAATATACTCTTTATTATACACCAATGAAAACAACACAAGAACATCACAAAAACATGGAATAGTAGGTACAAGAGGCGGCCTTATTGCTAAATGCAATCTCTTACAGGCAACCTTTGGATAGAAATAATGTTAAAGTGGGTGGAAGTTTGAGGTGCATTTAGTACATACATATATATAAATAAACAAACACATACCGTCACATACATATAAAATATATAGTTACAGAACAAGGAAAGTGACAGAATCAAAAAGCAAAGTGACAGATAATACTCCTTCACCATTCTCTTAAAAAGAGAAAGAGAACGAGCAGATCTCACTTCAAGGGGGCGTGCATTCCACAAACGAACGGCTTGAACTGTAAAGGCGTTGCTATAGAAGCTTGTGGAATGCAGAGGCATTTTGAGTGATAAATTCTCTGACGCATATATTTATTGTTTTATTATTATATGTTTTAATTTATAGAGATTTGTAATTGTGTGTTGCTTGCGCCCCAAATATCTCCCTCTGTACCAGGTGTCGCAAGAGACGGCGATTGTCTGATGTCCGTAACACGCGTGCTTTAAGCGACTCATCTCGGAGTCAGGTCAATGTATGAGATGTTGAGGAATAACCTTATAAAAATCTCTCGAGTAGACTTAATTCTGCGACCTTTGCAGTACACAATACCAGTCAAGTAACAGACATAGAAACTGCTTGGCTAGTTTATTTCAACTTATTTCATAGCGTTTCTACTGCGCAGTAATGCTGCTGGCGTAAATGTTATTTCTGTTCTGCAGAGTAAATTTGAGCGAAAATAAAATGCATTCACAAAAATTTTACGACAATAATTATGAGGGTCATAAATTATTTGTCTAAAATTGTAATTAGCATGTCTATATTCATAGATCATTGTTGTTTTCTTTCATTCGATTTATAAGTGCTTATATTTAATAAAGTTATATTTCAATTTGACTTTTAAATTAGTATTATTATTCCAGCACATGTTAAACAAGAAGTTGAGAAGTCTAACAATAATGAATTTGTACATTATATCTACCACTTTTAACTTTCTGTCCTCACCTGCACATGCGCGCTGACCACGAACTCATTCCTGCCCCTATACCCCCAACTCTTGACTTCTGGACTGTCCTCCATCGTCCACATCGGCTCCCGACCCTCGGCATCGTGCCAGATCCACACAGCGCCGTCAGCTTCCACCGTATGCCAGGTCCGGATTGATACGCCTTTCGGGGCTGGTGAGTAGAAGCATTTACATGAGGTGGACCTGATACAAAGACCATCTGTATTGGTACCTCATTCTGATCAATTTCTACCGCCAAATAGCAGTGTAATGTGACATAATATCTTGAAGTCACAAAGTTGGCAACGCGTTAGTGATATCCTTGTGATATTGCACAACGCGGTCGCATGTTTATCGACCTCGTCTAACATTATTTTTACTATGCCCTTATATTCTATTTCATTTCCAAAACGGCTGTGTGATATTGATGTATAGCCAAACTTGTCAAGTGAGTAACCCAGACCACTTTAAAAAAGTTATGAGAGTGAAAATAGGAATGAAGCCAGTCTTGAATAAAAAAAATAACTAAAACTGCAGTAGCGCGAAGTAATAGGCATTAGTACGTAGCCATGAGGTACCGATAGAGTAGAATAGTACTTCCCCCTGCACCAGGTGTCGTAAGAGGCGATTAAGGTACCACCAGAACCGACAGATAGCGGTATATCCATCTCCAACAGCGTAGCTTAAATACACAGGGTGGGAATGAGCAGCATCCCTGTCGCGAAAGCTGCGCTCTACGGTTGCTAACATGCTTCCTCAATTATGGCTACAATCTCCCTTTTCTTGGGGAAGCCTAACAGTTCATTATTTTCAGTTTTCAGTTCATACCATGTTCAAGGCCTGGAACGCTGACGCAAACGCCATCTGCCCCGAATCTCCATTTGTGGAAGGGACACTCAATGCAGGCGCCGCTTACCGCCCCACCGATCGCCAGGTTTGCTCCCAAGTGAGGACAGTACGCGTCTACGGTCCGCGCCACGCCGTCTTCCCCTCGGTATACGCAGAGATTTTGACCTGTTACAAGATAAAATCTATTTTATCACTTTTAAGTTTAATAAACCTAAAATACATGAGTTGGATCTCATACAAAATGTCGTCTGCATTGGTACCTCATCTATTACTACCACCAAATATATATAACTATATAATTATAAATTATATGGATGTTAAGTATTTAAAAAAAATATTATTTCCCGCGTAATTTATTGATTTTTTTTTCATAAGAACCATTCTTGATAATCATAAACAAGGATAATAATAAAATTGTGAAATCGGGTCAGCCGTTTACGCCGAGAGACCCGAGATGGAGAAGGGAAATATGGATTCATTTATTTATATATATATTGCTATTGACCTTAACAAAGACCAATCAGAAGCTCGAGTGACAACAAAATTGTTATATAAGATTCATTTTTGGTTCACGCAAATTTGATCACGTGTCCGAATTTCAATTCAAGCTCAAATAGCTTCCGATACGACTTCGCAGGCATGCTCACATCCTGTCTTCATTATAAAAGGTTCTGTTCGACCCTTCCTACCCTACATATCTTAAAAATCGTTACGTGTTCCTAGGTGACAGCCACGAGAAATCTCTCAGGTCATCAGAGTATCTTTTACTGAAATCCTTCGAACCGAAACAAATGCGAACACTGCTATTTGGCAGTAGAAATAGGTTAGATTGAGGTACCTACCAATGCAGATGACTCTATATTAATATAAATAACATGTTGTGAGGATATAATAATAATAATATACTCTTTATTGTACATAGAAAAATACATAAAAAAAATAAAATAAACGTACAGAAATATGGCCAAGTTGAAATGCGTGGTTGTCGACTTTTGAAACAAAAGAATTGATATTTAAATAGGTGCCAAGTTCTATAGGTAACCTTGAAATCTATTTATAAGATCATACAACATTGTAATATGAAATTAAAACACAAATCTTATACTATATATCATCATTGCATTATTACAGCGATTGGAAGTCCATAGCAGGACATAGGCCTCCCCAAGAAAGTGAGTAGTTTGCCCATAATTGCAGGGCTGGGCAAGCGTATTGACATTTTTCTCAACGAGAATGCTGCTGTCCATCCCCATTCTATGTATTTGAGTTCCACTGTCTCGGATGGATATACCGCCATCTGTCAGTTCTGGTACCTTAGTGACCTCTTACGACACCTGGTGTAGAGATACTTTTCTGCTCTGCCGGTACCTCACGGCTAATTAAAAAAAATTCAAACTCTAAATTTAACTTTGAGTTATAGGAGTGAAATGTGGCTCCAAACGATTCGTGTAAAAATGCACACGGCTGCTGTGTCGCTAGTTCTTTTTTTAACTTGGCTAAACGCTGCCGCGTGTCTTGATACAATTGGCGGTCTAATAGCTCCGAGCGTATCACGTCCGATCTCGTAGACCGCGTCACGTCTTAGACGACCCTCCCGACAATAAAACCGCGAACTCGCAGCCCTTTCTCGCCCTCTCACTGGCACAACTCAACCACTGACACTCCACATGCACTCGTACAACAGAGCAGTACACCGCGTTCGCCGGCGAACGCGTGAAGTCCCTGCCCCTACGAGCGATAACCGACAGCCCTAGGGCTGTCGGGTTCAATCTGTCCGTCCTCTTTTGTTTTTAATTTAATTCATTCATAGTAAATTCAACCCCAACAACGGCGACCGAGCCTAGGTCGAGCCTCTAGAGGCGCCCTCGGTCTCGCCGTCGGTCCCGCTCAAATCTCGCGAGCCATTGCGGCCGCGGGGCACGCAGGATTATTACGGGCATCGGTCCTTTCATCTATGAGAGGCCCCGCCCTCTTTTTCGGTGGCGCTGGAATTGACGTCTGAGTAGTCCAGCACTAGGTTCGTCCAAAAAAAAAAAAAAAACTCTCGCGATCTCCTCAGGCAACCTTTATATATAGTTAGATATCGTCGATGATACTTCAATACCGCGAATATAGCTCTAGTTAACAAGCTCCATTTTCTATGTATTCTAATTGAATTTTCGACTTTATTTGCAACTGCTACTTACGCGGTATTGCACTATCATCGACGATATATTAAAGGTATAAAACAATGTTTCACCAAAAACATCAGCAGACTTTACGCCTCCGATGTTAAGGTCCCTGCTCTCAGCCACAGCGAACCAGCCATTTGGGTATGGAGGAGGAATTTTGGTGCCGAGTCTCCGGGAGTTCTGCGCTCGAGCTATCCTGGACGCTCTGTCGGGACCTGGTGGGATGTGTTCGAAGCCGATATCTGACATTTCCTGCAGGTTTCAAATACATATTATCTTACAAATGAATGTCTGATCAGTTATTTAGTCGGTCTTGGTATATTTGGAGATTGACATCCAGCAGGAATGTAAAACCTTCTGGATACTGTCACTTTCTGTTAGTAAAGTAACTTTAGAACAAAGAAGGATATAGTCCGCGTTATACTAAGCGTCACTGCAGCCTATAGACGTTCGTAATATCACAAGGATATCACTAACACGTTGCCAACCTTGTGACTTTAAGATATTATGTTGCCCAGTAATTTCACTGCCTCTCTCACTATTCAAACCGGAACACAGAAATGCAAACACTGATATTTGGCGGTAGAAATAGGTGAGAGAGAGGTACCAACGCAGATGACCTCTATATGAGGTCTAGTTCATTATTTCCTGGTGCTAATGAGTTGTTCATAATCGGTTATGTATTTGATAAGTTTCTAACGTTAATTTATTTCGTTATTTGACTAGCTTTTCTCGCGCGACTTTGTTCGCGATGTCTATACCTATCATCATCATATCAACAATTGCGAGTCTACTGCTGGATATAGGACTCCCCAAAGAAAGTGAGTATTTTGCCCATAACTGCCGCGCTGGGCAAGCGTGTTGGCAATCGCAGAGCGCACCTTTTGTGATAGGGATCCTGCTGCCCATCTCCGCCCTATGCATTTGAGCTACACTATTTCGGATAGATATACCACTACCTATCGGTTCTGGTACTTCAGTCGCCTTTTACGACACCTGGTACAGGGGCAGGTACTATTCCACTCTACCCGTACCTCACGGCCAATCTACCATCTCTGAGTATATATTGTCATACCGGGAACCGACTCCTTAGAGATAAATAAAAAGTACTTTTAACCCACAGGAAAATATCGGGTTTATAGTATTTTATGTCTTACTCAAGACAATCAATAACCCGTTAGTCAAGTTTCACCCAGACCTATCATGCCGTTCTACCGGGAAGGAGTAGAAAACATCCATTAAAATTTACGCGCTTATAGCTTGCAACTACTGGTTACTGTGGGTTATTCCTTAGAGAGGTACCTGCAGAGTAGTACCTCCCTCTGTACCAGGTGTCGTAAGAGGCGATTAAGGTACCAGAACCGACAGATGGCGGTATATGCGAGACAGTGCAGCTCAAATGCATAGGGTGGGTGATGGGCAGCAGCATACCTGTTGCGAAAGCTGCGCTCTGCGATTGCCGGCGTGATTGCCCAGAGCGGCACTTATGGGCAAACTTCCCCCTTACTTGGGGAGGCCGACGTCCAGCTATGGACTTTTAATACCTGTAATGATCCCTCTGATGAAGAGGTATACATCTTTTTATGTAGACCTTTTTAAGGTATACAAAACTGTTACTTTTTGCTCATTCTTTTGATCTATCTCATCGGGTTCAACCAGCGTTAGCAATGTAAGATCAAAACAATGTGTTTATTAACGAAATCTCATTAGAAAACTCTATATTGATCAGTACTTTTCTGCTATATTATGCATATATTATAAATATAAACTTAACTTTTTAATCACTATGTCTATTGAAAAAACCGCATCAAATTCCGTTGCGTAATTTTAATGATCCAAGCGTAGGACAGACAGACAGCGGGACTTTGTTTTATATTATGTAGTGATAAGGATTAAGTTTGAAACAACAAACAACTCACCTTTGAATAATACACGGGGTTCAAATAGCTCTTATACAATATAAACACTAATAAAACTAGTATCACAGATGCAAAAACTATACATCTATTATCGACAAAATACTCGACCACGCCGCGCACAACACTAAACGTCAAATGAGCGTAAAAACGCAAAACGTCTTTTAACTCCGAACGTGCGGCGGCGTCAAGACATCCCGCGAACGTCGTATCGGAGATGCCGTTAGCGGCCATTTTGTGACAAGCCGCCATCTTGTTTTATTGATGTCCTTTCTATTGTATCTGTAACAAGCAAAATATTTGTATTATTGTCATAGTTTTGTGTTGTACATGTAACTAATATGATTAATGACGAAAAAAGGCTTTTACTGGAAATATGCCTAACCAAGAAAGGGGAAATGCGTGGTGGCAATCATAGATCAAATACTACGAGTATACTGCTGCCCAACGCCGCGCTGTTGCATTTGAGCTATACTGTTTCGGGTGTGTTCAACATACGACATTTACTTTTATTTTTTTTTTATTTATTTAACTTTATTGCACAAAATGTTACAAAATGTACAAATGGCGGACTGAATGCCAGATGGCATTATCTCCCAGTCAACCATTACACAAAACAGAAAAAAAAATATATATATATAGTGGTGCAGGCAATATATATACAAAATAAATAAACGTGGCATACATATTTGTATAAATAAACGCAATAAATGCATATGATATAAATATATATATATATATATATATATATATACATTAAATAACGTACATCAAAATAGGGTTATAAAGGCAGAGAAGCAGCATCAGTAAATAAAGTACGGAGACAGCGTTTCAGGATAAATTTGACATCTGGTAGGGGAGGTACTATATTCCTGTGCCGATACCTCACAAAAGGGTGGAAACGCATATTAAAAAGTACTTTTTAAGGGCTTTTAATATTGTATTTTCAAGGTTATCAAGACGTTTTAGGATTTTGCAATATTTAAAATACTAAATATATCATTAAATATGCCAACGACAGAATGTATGTCCTCGTATGTCCTTATAATCTGGGAGTACTTATTGCGATCTTGTTTTTTAATATCATCTTAACTGTATATAATTGTTAAAACTAAATTTGTGAAGTTATTGTAATGATACAAGATCGTGCTAGTGTGGTACCATCGATAAATGTATTAATATGTTTGCTTTGTTTCAATAAACTTTGCGAACACCAAGAACGCCAGTTCCGCCCGAACCCCTGTGACGACGTAGAACACGTCGAGACGGTGACCCGGTACCTTTGAGAGTACCTTGCCGTACCCATAGCGGCAGATGAAGACCCCATCGTCTTCACGCCTAGGCAGGTCAGCAGAACAATAAACAGATTGAAACCTAAGAAAGCACCTGGCCTTGACAATATCACCGGCAACATGCTGCGACACCTTTCCTCGAGAAGCATCACTGCATTGACTCGCCTCTTTAACGGCATCAATCGCACAGGCCACTTCCCACAACCCTGGAAAACGGGAGGGGCAATCATGCTGCCCAAGCCCGGGAAGAACATACTCATGCCCGAGAGTTACCGTCCTATCACACTGCTACCTACGGTATCGAAGTTGCTGCTTCTACACCTGGAACCGCACTTAAAACCGAGGGAAGAGCAGTACGGATTTCGGACAGAACACTCCACCTCACTGCAACTATCGAGAGTACTCCACTATATGACGATGGCCTTCAATAAGAAGGATACACCGCTACAGTAAACAAACTCCCGCTCAGAACGAAGCTGAGAGTTTATAAGACATATGTTCGACCTCACCTAACATATGCAGGCCCGGCGTGGTATGCACTAACCAGCCGGACTAACAAAGGCCGCCTTCAATCTCAGCAGTCCCGCGTTCTACGCACAATCGTCGGGGCACCACGCATGGTGCGTAACTCGACAATACACGGGGACATGAGAACTGAGTACCACGAAGAATTTATCTGCGCAACATAGCGCCGCTCCACGCTAGACCACCGGACACCAAGTCCTACCAGCGAGAATTCGTGGCCGGTTAGATCGAGCAAGATCCGGGCACAAGCCTGAGACCGCAACCCCCTTAAGGGCATCGGTGATGATTTTCTCCTATTCCCTGATGAAAACAACGCTAATAAGACCTGAATGACCTTAGCCAAAAGTGGTGGGTCATCATAAACAAGCCAGTCCCCACGAAACCGTCACCAGAAGCCTGCATAGCGCGTTCAAACATACGCCAAGTAACGCCTATGCAGGCAACGATGAGAAGCCACTTAGGATGTAAACAATACAAATTGTATTGATAAATACAATACAATTTGTATTGTATTCAACTTAATAATCAAGACGCCTGCGCAGAAATTGCAAAGTGGGTAGAAATGAAAAACTTTTTCTCCCGCAACCATACAGCCTGCGGCTGCGCGACGACGACCTTAATGGAATAAACTTTAAAGTGACGTTTGACGAGCCCGATGGCGCAGATGGTAGTGATCCTAGTCGTGGGTTCGATTCCCACCTAGAGCAAATATTTATATGACGATACTTGTATTTGTTCTGTGTCTGGGTGTTAAATATATGTATTTAAGTAGTATATTTGTGATTCCGCTGTTATCTGGCGTCCGTAACAAAAGTGTTTTAAGCGACTTATCCTGGAGTCAGGTCAACGTAGAAGATTCAATGTGAATTTAAAATAATTAAAAATGCTTACCAGCCTAAACTTTAGTATATTTGTTTGAATTATTGAAATTGGACATTCCATTCAAAAGATATCATGAAATTAAAATATAAATACATGCCGGCGGCGGCCGCCACGCAGCGCATCGAGTAACTAACTCGACGAGAGCAATTGTATTTGGCACTTTCTCGAGTAGGATCTCCTGAAAATCAATACGCTTCGTTGCCACCTAGAAATACCACAGCCAACGTAGTGTACAGGGAGGCTTTAAGATAAGCATATTTTTTTTCTAAATTAGTGATTCATGGTCGTTTTAATTAGCATGCTTATAACTTAAATATCTCTGTACCTAGTTATGTCTACTCGTGCGAAGCCGAAGCGATGAATTCGTTATGCTGTGTGTAGTGTACGGTTAAAACATTTTAGGTTTACTCTATATCTATATCCTCATACATGACGTTATGTGGGAAGAGCAGTAGAGTTTGTCAAATATGGCGATACTAAGACTAAATAAGATAATATTTAGAATAATTAATCGATAGAGTAATTATTCAAAATTTTAACAAACTTTAAATGTCGTTCCTTTTATTTTTTCAGGTAGGATTGTGTATTGACAGAAATGTTTTGTTTGTAATAATATAAATTTGTGTTAAATAAAAAGCAACACAATACTTTTATTGTGCCGAAGATTCCTAATTATGCGGTCGAATTGTCTTATATATAAAAGTAGGTTAATGATTAGAAATAACGTACTTGTCTAACGCCAATAAATGTGCAACAAAAGAAGTATCATGTTCCACTTCCGCGTGATTTTCAACTTAAATCTATAATTATTCCGTATAAAAACACTTTTTGCTATATTTTATTTCAAATTTATAAATTCACATAATAATGCTGAGCAATTGAAGTGCAACTGCCTTTTGTTTCATCACCATTGTATGGGACATAGGCCTCACTTAGAAAGGGGATATATTGCCCATAATTGCCGCGCTGGGCAAGCGTGTTGGCGATCGCAGAGCACAGCTTTCGCGACAGGTATACTGCTGCCCAATCCCGCCCTATGCATTTGAGATACACTGTTTCGTATGAATATGCCGCCAACTGACGATTCTGGTGCTTCAGCCGCCTATCACGACACCTGGTACAGGGGGAGGTACTATTCTACTCTGCCGGTACCTCACAGCTATTCTTTATCCAATAATTTTGAATTGATGGGCCCGATGGTGCAGATGCTAGTGGCCCTATCTTTTGCGCCAAGGGTCGTGGGTTCGATTCCAACCCATACCAAATATTTACATGATGATATTTGTATTTGTTATGTGTCTGTGTGTTAATTGTATGTATTTATGTAGTATATTTGCGATTCTTCTGTTGACCGGCGTACATAACATAAGGGCTTTAAGCGACTTACCACGGAGTCAGGTCAATGTATGAAATGTTATCGGAATTTATACATACATCACACCTGTGTCCCACCAGGAAAAGCTGAGACTATGTATCTCCACTTGTTACGATCTTGGCATTCCTCTCTCGCTTCCCTTACTCGCATAAGTCCTTTCTCACACGCTCGTTTATTCTCGGTACTTCTGACCTGACCCTTCTTTAACACTTCTTCTTCCTGGTTAAGGTATGTTCGCCTCGGTCGTTCTATACCAACTCTTCCATTCGCTTCCGCATTTTTTCACAATACATATAATAAATAAAAGTTGCGTGTCACGATGATTGTCCTGGATGAACTTCGAAATAACAGAGCTGATCTTAATTTATTTATTGTTTTGTTTGTCCTATTTTATTGAAAACTAGGTGTGCCCGCGACTTCGTCCGCGTGGGTAAGTTTTTTGGGTACCATACCTTTTTACCTTAACTTATATAAACTTTAAATGTCATGTTTAATTATATAATATAAACAATGGCCTGAAAAATAAGTTTCAAGTTTCTAGCTCTAAAAATAGCGATACTTCCATACAACTTTTCATCCCCCTTTTATACCTCTTACAACCCTTATTTCGAATAAAAAACAGCCTATGTCTTTTGTCAGGGTCTAAAGATTGTCTGTGTCAAATTTCATCAAAATCGGTTCATAGGTTTAAGCGGGAAAGCGTAACAGACAGACAGACAGATAGAGTTACTTTCGCGTTTATAATATTGGTAAGGATAACAGACAACTTATAATTTAATTATGTATTTATAAATATATACATTTAATAGGACCAAAATTTATAGTCAAATTCGTTATTTCTAAAAAAAACTCCTGGAAAGAAATAAAATCAAAGTTTGCATACTGTACACTTGAGAGAGGGTAGTTTATATTCCAATCTATAGTCGAAATATTCTAAGTTGCTTTTTACGGCTGCAATTTAATAATAATAATAATAAATTCCCACAACTTCTCACAAGCACGCTTGTTACAGACATCAAACAACATTGGAAACACAAATATACTACTTAAATACATATATTTAACACCCAGACACAGGACAAATACTAATATCTTTATAAAAAAATGCTCTAGCTGGGAATCGGATTTACGATCCTTCACGTATAAGATAGGCTCACAACCACCTGTCAGCGTCAGCGGGCCCGTCAAATATAGGATGATGAAGTGTGTGGGTGTTCTGTGAGGCATTTAAGGTACCGCAACCGCGGTATATCCACCCGAATCAGTATAAAATCAGCAGCTTTCCCGTAGCTTGTGTTTGTTCTTTGTGCGTGTTAAATATGTATAAAAGTATTACATTTGTGTAACATCGTGAGGTACCGTTAGAGTATAATAGCACAACAAGGCAACTAAGGTACCAAGACAGTGTAGTACTCAAATGCATAGGGTGGGGATGGGCAGCAGCGTACCCGTGGCGAAAACTATGCTCTGCGATTGCCAACACGCTTGTTCCGCGCCTCTTGAGGAGGCCTGTGCCCAGCAGTGGATTTCTAATGGCTGTAATCATGATAATGTTTGTGATTCCTCTGTTGTCTGATGTCCTTAACACCAGTGCTTTAAGCGACTTATCTCGGAGTCAGGTCAATATATGAGATGCGTTAATTTATATTATTTAGATAATTTAACTAGCCGTGTAGGCTGAGTATGTACCGACTGAGTAGAATAGTACCTCTGTGACCTAGGTACCAATACCGATAGATGGTATATGGGTGGGGATGGGCAGCAGCATCCTCGTCGCGATGCTGTGCTCTGCATTTGCCATTACGCTTGCCCAGCGCGGTTAGTATGAGAATAATCCCTCTATCTTGGAGAGGCCTATGCCCAACAGTGGACTTTCTATGACCCCAAAAAAGGGGGCCTATGTTCTGCGTGGACTTTCAATGGCTGTAATGATGATGATGATGAAAGAACGAACATTCATTAAACAGGAGTGTAGTACTGTATCTACGTGGTCTCTCAATCAACTAGGTTACCGGCGGAGTAGAATAGTACCGATTGCTGTAACAGGTGTCGTAAGAGGCGACTGAGGTACCGCCACTGACAGATGGCGGTATATCCACCTGAAACAGCGCAGCTTATTTACTACAGGGCGGGGATAAGTAGCGGTACCCTCGTTAAGCACCATGCTTGTCCAGCGCGGAAATAATGAGAATAATCCCGAGTGGCGAATGGCGAGTTTTACCCGTGCTAAGTTGCAGAACTTTCATACTAATTTTGTACCCCCTATTTACCCCCTTTCAGGGATTGTTTTCGAAATAAATATTTTACACGCGTATCATGAATTTCAACAAAGAACTGATGCTGAAATTCATTCGAAGAACTTTAAAAATAGCAAAGTTTGAACCTCCTTTATACCCTTTTAAGGTAAGGTTTTTTTCCTTTCTCATTGCTCCCCTGCGTTATAAAAGCAACCCCTGTTTTTAGCCCATATATTTTAAGCCCTATATGTCATTCAGTCAGTCAGCTTTTCCTTATATATATCTAATATATAAAATTCTCGTGTCACAGTGTTAGTAACCATACTCCAAAACTTCTATCACCAAGCCCTATTTTTAATAGTTGTTTTTGTCATTTATATAATAGAACAACGTTGGCTGGGACACCTGGTACAAAAATAAAAAATCTCGTGTCACTGTGTTAGTAACCATACTCCTCCAAAACTTCCATCACCAAGCCCTATTTTTAATAGTTGTTTTTGTCATTTATATAATA